>BGNK01001791.1:68583-128678 GCA_003297005.1 Symbiodinium sp. clade A Y106
AATGGTCGATTTCTTAATAAGCCGCTAATATGGAAATGCTATTTTCCTGTCCCCGCTGCACTGGTGCCCATTTGGCGTCCCAAAATCGGAATTTGGGAGCCTTGCCGAAAATGGTCGATGGCGAAATAAGCCGCTAATATGGAAATGCTATTTTCCTGTCCCCGCTGCACTGCTGCCCATTTGGCGTCCCAAAATTGGAATTTGGGAGCCTTGCCGAAAATGGACGATTTCTGAATTTGGGAGCCTTGCCGAAAATGGTCGATTTCTTAATAAGCCGCTAAGATGGAAATGCTATTTTCGTGTCCCCGGTGCCCATGTGGCATCCCAACATGGGAATTTGGAAGCTTTGCCGAAAATGGTCGATTTCTTAATAAGCCCGCTAATATGGAAATGCTATTTTCCTGTCCTCGCTGCACTGGTGCCCATTTGGCGTGCCAAAATCAATTATTTGGGAGCCTTGCCGTGGTGCCCATTTGGCGTCCCAAAATCGGAATTTGGGAGCCTTGCCGAAAATGGTCGATTTCTTAATAAGCCGCTAATATGGAAATGCTATTTTCCTGTCCCCGCTGCACTGCTGCCCATTTCCCAAAATCGGAATTTGGGAGCCTTGCCGAAAATGATCGATTTCTGAATTTGGGAGCCTTGCCGAAAATGGTCGATTTCTTAATAAGCCGCTAATATGGAAATGCTATTTTCCTGTCCCGGCTGCACTGCTTGCTGCCCATTTGGCGTCCCAAAATCGGAATTTGGGAGCCTTGCCGAAAATGGTCGATTTCTTACCCGCTAATATGGTTGGAAACACGGAAAATCCATGGTTTTCTAGGAAAATTGCTGAAAACGGAGCATTCACCGGCAAATTGCACGATTTTCGCGGTTTTGCTGGTTTCCAGCATTAGCTGTAGAGGTTGCCTTTTAACAACGAACCAAACGACAATGGTTTAACTGCTTATAAAAGGTGCCATTTACATAAGGCCGCGGGTGGATCTCGGGGTTCCCCCCCATTTCGACGGCTCTGATGGCAAGAAACACGGAAAATCCACGGTTTTCTTGGAAAACTGCTAGCAAACGGAGCATTCACTGGCAAATTGCATGATTTTCGCGGTTTTTCGGGTTTCCAGCAATTTCGACATCTCCAACGAAAAATTGGTGCTTGGTTTTCTGTTACCAAATTCTGCTTATAAAATGTGCCATTCACATAAAGCACGCAGAAGGAAAGAGAAAATTTGATGTGAGTTTAGTCCTAAACCCTAAAGGGAGTAGGTCTGGGCGGTTGCGCCGCCTCATGAACGGCGCGGGGTGGGAGAAAATTGAATCGGCCCGCCATGAGCCGGCCGAAGAGCAGCCTTTGCTGCAAGCACGCCGTCCACCGCAAGACCCACACAAGCACTGACGGATTAACCGTCACGGAAACCCAACAACTTCCGTGAATTAGNTGAGCCGGCCGAAGAGCAGCCTTTGCTGCAAGCACGCCGTCCACCGCAAGACCCACACAAGCACTGACGGATTAACCGTCACGGAAACCCAACAACTTCCGTGAATTAGCGCGAAACCCCTAACCCTAAACCCTGCACCCGAACCCTGGGACTCTGGAGCCCAGAGGTTTTCCCCCCCGAAAAGGCGCCGGCTGGAATGCTGAGCAGAGCCTCGGCCCAAAGAAATCTGCCATCGCTGACACTGACGCTGCTACCCAGACCCCCGGGAGGATCTAGAAAGTAGATCCCCGAAATTGGGGCTCTATACTACTAAGGGTACTTTATAGGAACCCCCATTAAGGCATCTACTTTTTGGATCCGCCCGGGGGTCTGGGTAGCATGTCATAACGACGGTGGCGATCACTTCGACATGTGTGATCAAGGGGACACGGTGATGATGCTCGTGGTGGTGACAGTAGAGCTCATGACGATGATGATGACGATGATGATGATAGTGGTGATGACGGTGACCAACGAGCACAAAAACGATCTTCAGATGGTCGATGCTGTGACATTGATGGCCCTGAAGGTACTGATCTCAAAAGCAAGCACGACGGCAGCAATACCACTAGTAGTTGTGGTGGTAATGGTAGAGGTATTGGTGGTGGCAGTGGCAGTAGCAGCGGTAGTCTTAGTTGGAGTAGTTGTGCCAGTTGCAGCAGTAGTGCTAGTGGTATTGGTAGTGCTGGTGGCAGTGGTAGCGGTAGTACTAGTGGCAGTGGTAGTGGTAGTGGCAGTCCTAAGCGGGGGGGTAAGCGGTGAGTCGTAAGTGGCAGTGGCAGTGGTAGTGGCAGTGGTAGTGGCAGTCGACGACCTCGTTGTCGTCGTCGTCGGCATTGTTGCTGCAGTATTGGAAACAGATGTTGCTGCTGCTGTAGTGCCTCCAAGTGATAACCCTGCTATTCATTCATTGCTACTCGACAGTACTTCTCATTTCACTGGAACAACGAACGACTGCTTGCTTGGTGAACCGAGTAGCAAGACAGCGGCATAGCAAAACGCTGCGAGTCGCAATTAATCAATCATGAACCATGATAGTCGACAGCCACCTTTTGAGCACGAACCTCTACACTACACCCCAAATAGAACCCTTAACCTCGAAGCGACAATCCCGAAACAAATTCTTCAACCTCCAAGCCAATTCAGAAAACGAAATGAACCCACGACGCGAACCGCAAATCTTCAGTCACGACACCCCGAGACCCCAGAAAAAAAACTTTAAAATATGAAGCTTGGATAAGTTTCTTACAAGCCCCACACAAACTTCGCATCAACCCTACAGTAGCACTATACAAACCCTCCATGTGTCTTGCAACATAAGCCCTATTCACGTCCCGTACGTGCAACGAACACTCTCTGAGCCCTGGATGTACTCTATATGGGTAGCTCTCAAAATTAGTGTCCCTGTTTAGGTAAACTAGTACGACACCCTCATCATAAACAAAAACAACTAAAAGGGACCTATTTTAGAGAACGACCCATACGTATATACGTATGTATACATCTCCATCTACATCTACATACACATAAGCAGACACATATACATATATGTGCATACCATGATATACCAAGATATACTATCTGCTATGATATCATAGAAAAGCTTGTTCGAGGACCAAAACCCCGAAAAATGCTCAGCCTCCGGCCAGTGGAAAGCTGGGGCTCGCCTGGTTCGATCCGCTGCCTTTTCGAGGGCCCCTAAACCCTAAACCCTTCTGTGGATTCTGCTAACCCAAGCGGCTAAGCCGGACATGCTGCCTTTTCGAGGGCTTGGAAGGGCTCCAGGGTTTTGGCATTTCAGGGGTTTGGGGGCTGAGGGTTTAGGGCCTAAAGTTTAGGGTTTCAGGAGTTTAGGGGTTTTAGGGGTTTTTGGGGGCTTGGGGGCTTAAGGGTGACTGCCGGGGATTTGTGAGGGCTTGAGAAAGGCCTGCCAAAGCGCTCATGCTAGGGACAAGCTGCCTTGAAAGGCATGCTATGGGGTTCATGTTCGACGCTTGTACTCAAAGCACTCTTTTTGGGCCTTACGGTTGAGGATTTAGGGTCGGCACGGAGTTCATGCTATCGGATCTAGATTAAAGGGCCTTGTGTCATTTAAGCTTTACACGAGACATGCTGCTCTTGGTAGAAGCCTCTTCATTGTTTCGGACAGGGTTTACACCAGACATGATGCCTCTGCAGGGCTCTCCCTCCGTTCTATCAAGATTTTGAGCTGATGCTGCCTTCGCAAGAGGGCTTTCAGGGTTTGGGGTAGGGTTGCGTTGGGCTCGGGGCTCCCCATGCGGAGGATTGTGCGTGAAGGCCTTTACATTCAAGAGATCCGCACCAGGCTAAAGCGTAAGCCCTGGGCCCTCATGGCAGCTCGCAGGGCCACAACTGCCCTTTACCATACATCCCAGTTTCAGTATAGGGGGGCCCTAAGAGCTAAGGGTTTCGGGCTTAGGATCTTGGGTTTAGGGTGATTCCCGGCCCTCTCATCTCTGAAGGCCCGTCTGCCAGCAAACTAACCCCCAACCCAACTCCGGATCCCCCAGAAGCAAAGCTTCCCAAACCCCCAGCATCCCCAAACCATATGCCGGAGGCCCAAAGGTCCCTAAAGCCTTGAAACCCCGATACCCCCAAGCAGAAATGGGAGTTTTCGAAGATAGGGGACCCAAGTATGGGGCCCTAAACAGTAGGATCCTTATTGTAAGGACCCCAACATAAGGTACCCCGAATTTTCGGAAACTCCCAAATCTCAAACACCGAGGCCTGCCAAATCGGCGAGGTCCTGCATGAGGCTACCAAGCTTCGGAGCTCTTGCAGGTAATATAGGAACCTGATTAAGAAACCTTGGGTCTTCATTAGGGTTCCTTATATGAATCCTACTGTTTTGGGGTTATAGGGCCAGGGTTTCTTAATCAGGTTCCCGCATTATACGGTTTGGGGTGGATGGTTCAGGCTCGTTTAGGGTTGAGGGCTTTGGGTCTAAAGTTGTTTAGGGCTTATAGGACTTAAAGAGCCAGGGCCTCAGGAGTTGAGGGCTTCGGGCTGGCGTGGGACCGTAACATAGCCCCCTCTTGTTTAGGGTTTAGGGTTTAGGGTAAGGCTGCGATGGAAACAGTGGAAGAAGACTTGAACCGCGGCAGCGGTAATGACGACGACGACCTCCCTGACCACGGCAGCAACAAAAGCACCGGCCAAAAGGAGCAACATCTTCTGCACCACCATCACTAGCACGGTCCCTTTCATTGCTCGCAATCATGTTCGCTTCCGCTCTCCCTCTCAACCTAACTCTCTCAATCACGGCAACATCACTGCTGCAAGTGTAGTTCCGTCATTATCACCCCCCTACCCGGACGTCCAAGACGTCAAAGCTCTTGCACCTATGGAATTCGAAGTCGAGGCTGTTGCCGTCATTCCGAATACGATGTCATGTCGGCCGTGCGTCCTCGTCCACAAGGGCCTGTCGGCAGAATTGTATCACTCCGGTCAATGTACTTGCGAGACTCAGAGCCAGCTCAACTGTGCACTTTGTACGGTGATCCCGAAACCCTACACCCCTCTGAAACCCTAACCGCGAACCCTCAATGAGGTTACGCACGAAGCTGTTCGCCACTGATGAGAGTTTTCGTTGCGGCCGAGAACCTGGAGCTTCTGCAGCGAGGCGAATTGCTCTGAACGGGTTTGGGACAAATGACTGCAGCAAGCTGCCAAATGCCCCCCCCGCTCCTGACACCTGCCGCCCCACCCCAGAAGCCGTTCGAAAACAGCCTATCCAACTGAGAGGACATCGTGAGTTCTGCCTGCTGCCTAAGGGTTTGCCAGCAGAAAGTTCCTCTTCGGGTTGGGAGTGCAGACCGTGGCAAGGTTTCTTTGAGTGTAAACTAGTAAAGGTTTTGGGGATATATGAAGTTCTTTGGGTTTAGTTTCTAGGGAATGTCTTGTCGGAAACGTGGAGATTTGCAGACCACCGGTCCATCCTCCCATTCACGCATGCAAGATCTAAGATCAAATGGATGAGACGGGAGGAAAGGACAAGACAAGGAGGGCGAACATGGGTGAGCATCGGGACCCTGAACTCTAGAACCTAAACACGAAACCCCCTGGACCACACCCTAAACCCTAAACCTCGAAACCCAATAAAAAAAAATTGGAACCCTCAAGCCCACTGCCTCGCCCTCCGGTCTCGGCATGGCCGATGAAGACGTGGCAGCCGTAACTGGTACCTGCTGCGGGTTTTCGACGGTTCGGGGTTTAGGGCTTAGGGTTTAGGTTTCGGGGGTTGGGGCTCAGGCTTGAGCAATTTAGGGGTTTTGGGTGTCAGGCTCAAACCCCCAAAGCCAGAAACAGCATCAGCTAGGACAGCATTCCTAGAAAAGGTCTTCTAGCAACGGGAATACGAACAGCATTAATTTGTGGGATTTAGGGTTTAGAATTTAGGGTTGAGGGTGCAGAATTCAGGGTTTAGGGTTTAGGGTTTCTACAACTCCAATCAACAGGGGTCCAAACAGCTTAAACAAAAAGTCTACCAACCAAAAAGTATCAAATTGCACCCCAAGGGGCCGCGAGCTGTGGCGGCTCCCCTCGAGGAGATATTTCGATCTGCCGGTCATCCTCGGGTTTTTCTAGAAAGGGTTTCCCGTAGGGGTAACTGCCGTCGGGGGCCCGAATAAATAGAGCAGGGTTTTGGGGTCTGCTTTACTATAGTTATTGTAAGGATCTTGAAGGGGATACGATTGTTTTGTTTCAGGCCCCGAAATCATGAGGCTTCCTTAGAGGGTTTGGCATAAGGATTACTAGAAGTGGATGGCGCTTGTTGCTGCAGGCTGTTATCGATTTTGGTATGGACCAGAGCTCTTAGATGGTTTTAGAACCCTAAACCCTAAACCCTATTATAGGATTGTGGCTTAGGGCTGAGGCTTCAAGTTGATTGCGACCGCCATGGCCGACGATTGAGGTTTAGGGTTTCGGGCTTCGGTGTTTAGGGTTTAGGGTTTGGGGGGTTGGGGTTTAGGGTTTAGGGGGTTAGGGCTTAGGATTTAGGGCTTAAGGTCTAGGGTTTCGGGACCAGCTGTTGGGGTTTTATGGTTCAGGGCTTATGGTTCAGAGCAGCTTGCTCTGTAATCCGCCAGCTTCAGGAGACGTTCACAACGCTTCGGCAGCTCAAGCCCCTAACTCTAACCTAAACCCTAAACCACCCACGTGAAGGTTTCGGGTCAGTCCTCTTCGTCCACGGATGCCAGCGCACAGACCTGGCAGGACACCAAATATGCAGGTCCCCAGCCTGGTATGAAGCTAGACGAACCACTAGCTCTTTCTCACAGCCTGGCTAATTGGGCAATGCCTCTTCCGATTAAGCCCCAAACCCTAAATGATCCAGAGATGCTCACGGCAGGGAAGCATTCGCACACTCCAACAGCCAAACACTCGAAAGGGCCATGTCAGAAGACCACCTGTGCGTGGTCCATCGTGTGCAGCGCGGGAGCATCGGAAATGTCAGACATTGCACCTCGGAGATAAGAACTTATTCAGGGACCTTGATAACTAGAATAGGGCTTTGGTGCAGTATAGGGGTCGGAAGAGTTGCTAACAGTACTCCCTTATAGCCCCAAATGTAACTGTAGTATCATATCCCCCCTATTCGGATGCTAAGGCCCCTATATTACATTGCACTTTCCGGCTCGGGGGTTGAAAGCTCTGCTACTGTCTGGTTCTTAGTGGGGAATGGGGGAATGGGTTATGGGGACTACTAATATAGGGATCCATTCCCCCATTCCCACTAAGAACTAGACTGATAAGGGCAGCATAAGGGTACTTTATAATCATTCAGGGTACTATAATAAATTAAGGGTACTCTAATACTAAGGGTACCATAAGGGTACTGCTTACTCAGGAATTCCAAAGCCCTTTCCGCTAAGGCCAAGGCTGTCGCTGTAAGCGCTATTTCTGCTGTCCCGGCGGTCCTTGCTGACTCGCCTCGACTCCTTTGCAAAGACTGGTGTAGGGATCTAATGTAGGGGCCTTAATAATTAGAACACGGTTCTGGGCTCCGTAATACTGTAATTTTAGTAAGGAACCGAAAGGAATAAAATTGGTAATTTTGGTAGGCGTCTACATTAAACCCCTAAACCCTGAACCCTAAACCCTAAGCCTCAACGGTGCAAAACCGGGGTTTAGCGCCTAGTGGGTTACAGGCCCCTTTTAGGGTAGTTTTTAAGCATTCCTTTGAATATGGGTTGTAGAAGTATTACCTTCAATACTTGGATGAATGAGGGCTGTCGGATGAAGGCCTTAGGCGTTTTCGGGCTTTGGGATTTCAGGATGCTGGGCTGAGGTTCCTTGTCATCAACATCCAGGGCCCCAGTACTTTTTGAGTATGCTATGCTCGGATGGTCTGTCACTGCCTGACAGTGGAGAAATCAAGACGATGATGGTCTGATACTAATAACGCTGATGGTGAGGACGACTTCACTGATGCTACCGATGAGGAATGACAGTGAAGGCAAACATGAGGGTAAAACGGTAATCCTGTGACAATGTGGTTAACATGAACACGAAACCGACACTGGTAAGCATTACGTGTGGGACGGCATGATGATCGTGAACGTCTTGCTGACATGACAACTATGGGCAGTAAGAACGTCAAGTGCGACAACATATTCAAAGCACTCGGATCACAAGCGGGCACTCATGCAGAGATTGTCTACTCCAGCTGCGGCTGCGGCCACTAGTACTGCAACTGCTGCCGCTGCTGCCACTACTACTACTATTGCTACTACTACAACTACTACTACTTCTACTACTACTACTACTACTAGTACTACCACCACAACGACGACGACGATTACTGCTACTACTACTTCTTCTTCTACTACTACTACCTCCTACTACTCCTACTACTACTACTACTACTACTCACAACGACTACTACTACTACTACTACTACTACTGCTACTGCTACTACTACTACTACTGCTACTACGACGACGACTACGACTACGACTACGACTACGACCACTGCTGCTGCTGCTGATGCTGCTCCTGCGTAGATGACGACCACCAGAACTACAGCCGATGCTACCAAACATCTACCAATAATCTTCTACTGCTGGCAACCGTCCAAATACCAGGCCTTGCTTGAAGTCCGGTACAGAGCCAGAGTGGGAGACAAGGGCGAGCCGCCCCCGGCCCCCACATCCTGGTATCGGAGGAGGGGCTGAGGGTTTTCAGCACATAAGGAGCGCAGCATGCCCGCGTTGTTCTTATCATCTTTTTAGAAAGGATCAGCAGCGCTTTCTAAAGTTATCTTTTTCTAGTCGGCGCTGCCGGTATTGAGGACGACAATGGCATTGCTAGCACCTCGCGTGGTTCTCGGAATCAGCAGTCAAAGGCAACCATCATACCGGCACTAGAAGAACCAACATATGCTGTCATCATCATACCCACTGTCATTCCGGCGCAGATTGGCACCGACCTTCAACCTGATGCCCAAGACCCAAAATACCCCAAGAAACCTGTACAAACACCTCAAGCCCGCCTGAACCCTAAACCCTACATCCCAAAACCTAAAGCCCCAAATCCTAAACCCAGGAGAAAAAAGATGGCCGGCAGAACCGACACGTCGCTGAACCCGCCGCCTGATTCAGAGATTCGGGTTTAGGATTTAATGTTTAAGGGCTTAGGGTTTAACTAGGGGCTTCCTGACCCCCACGAAAACAAACCTACATAAACCACACAAGGTTTATACATAAACTAAAGGAGCCGATTAAAGCCGCGAAACCCTCGTTGAGGCCGGTGTTGACAAGGCGAACAGCTCTCAGGCTGTCGATGCGGTTTAACATTTAACATGGGAGCCGGAAGAGCTACAAGGAAAAATAGTGCAAGAAAAGGTGATAATATTACCGTTAACAAATATCCAGACCTCTACATAGTCGGGTTTGGGGTGTGGGTGGGTTTGGGCTTTCGGCCATACGGCTCAGTTCAACTTTACGGATTTGCGGCTTTCGAGAAGAAGGCTTACTTTGGGCCTTTGCTCTTCTGGGTATCGCTGAGGGTGTGTTTTACATGTTGGGCATTTTCAGACTCCTGGGCTGAAACCCCCAAGTTTAGGGTTCAGGGTTTAGGGTGTAGTATAACACTTGCAACCATTACAGTAGCATTTTCCCATTTCGGTCTGCTGAAGCTGAAATCACACCGGGAGTCACTGAGGGGTAGCTAGATGTGGCTCCACAATCATTCGTTGAAGGAGTTGTCTGGATTCTGCCAGAGTTCCGTCATAATGCAGACTCTTGGCTAACAAACCCCGTCTTCAGTAGCGGGATCCTGAGATTAAGGCCATTCAAAAGGAGACACCAGGTTTGCTAATCAGGGGTCTACATCAAAGGACTCTTAGGCAGGGGATCTTGAGAGGAAAACTTCTGAGGCAGAAGGCTGAATGATCACCCATCAATACAATTCAGTAGGGTTCCTACTATAATTCTAGATTCTAGTATGATAAGCCGAAAACTGCATTCGAATTGTTAAGGCCCCGATATTAAACCCTGAACACTACGAACCGTGATGCATGCCCTGTGGCCACGGAAGCTCTTATTAACAACCAACATAACGGGCCTGAATAATTTGAACAGGGTTCCTGAAAAGTGTTCTAGAAGGCTTTTGTAGGCACGTAGTATCGGGGCCTTCATATTTGGAACAGGGTTTCAAGGTACGTGCTACTATGACTTTCACAAGGAAGCCAAGCGAATAGTATTTTCCTAATTCATGAAGCCCTACATGAACGCATCCTCGATCATGCGATGGTGGTGGAGCTTCTGGGGGTCTTTCTCTCTCTCCCTCTCTGTCTCTGTCGGGCTTGGGGCAGTTCCAAAACCGTCTGAAAAACGATCGAGGGACAGTTAGGTGTAGAATTTGTGCTTGTGGCTTTGACGTTTTCGGGCTCAGGGTTTCACCCTACCCACACTTGTGTACTGGATTCGACAAGAAACCTACAGCAAAGCTCACTATTCAAGCCCCTACCTGAAGAGACACAAGGCTTGTGTTCAAATGCATCGAAGCTGCTGCTGGCGCTAACTTGGCTCTGCGTTCTCACCTGACCTTGGAATTTCATGCGCAACTGCTGCACCAAGGCGTAATTACCAAGAACAGTTGCTCGCGAGTCGTGCAATCAGCCGACAAAAAATGTAAAACACAGAACACCCATCCCCCTCGTCCCTAAACCAACACGTATGTGATGGCATGGGGTTGTTGTGGTTGTTGTGGTTGTTGTGGTTGCTGTGGTTGTTGTGGTTGTTCTGGTTGTTGCAGCTGTTGTGGTTGTAGTTATGGTTGTGTTGGTTGTGGTTGTTGTTGTTGTGGTTGTTGTGCTTGTTCTGGTTGTTGCGGCTGTTGTGGTTGTTGTGGTTGTTCTGGTTGTTGCGGCTGTTGTGGTTGTAGTTATGGTTGTGTTGGTTGTGGTTGTTGTTGTTGTGGTTGTTGTGCTTGTTGTGGTTGTTGTGGTTGTTGTGTTTGTTGTGTTTGTAGTTATGGTTGTGTTGGTTGTGGTTGTTGTTGTTGCTGTTGTTGTCGTTGCTGCTGCTGCTGTTGCCGTTGCCGTTGCCGTTGCTGTTGCTGTTGCTGTCGCTGTCGCTGTTGCTGTAACTGTTGCTGTTGAAGTTGCTGTGGCTGGTGCTGGTGCTTGTGCTGTTGCTGGTGCTGGTGCTGGTGCTTCTTGTTGCTGTCCTTGTTAGTAGTGGTGGTTGCCGCGGTTGCGGTTCGCGGTGTGTTGAAGGTGATGATGGCGACGATGATGGTCATGGCGGGATGACGATATTTGACGATAACATGGCCTCACGGCTTCTTGGGTCTCGGAGCCTTAACATCGACAAACAATCTGCACTCTACATCCCGAAGCCTCCCTTAGACGGATCGCGGCCCCGGACTGCAAGTTGCTATAAGAGGTATAAGTAAGAGCACTATCAGAAGAAACAGGAACAGCATTGACGGTCATGAAGGCAGAAACCTGGCCTTCTGAACCGGCTTCTCTCAAAGACAATAACGAGAAGCTCAATCTGGTTTGCCACATATGCCATGACAAATTGTACGGTTTTCAGTTCGTTGTATAGGGAGACTTCAAGATAACAGGGCACAAAGGTACTGCTGGGGACAATTCTTGTTTCTAAACCCCCCAATTATGAAACCCCGAATGCCTAAACTCGAAATGCCTGAACGTAAAACAAAATGCTACACGCCTAAACCCTGAAACCCTGCATCCCGTCACTGACCCCAAAGCCCGAAATCCTTTACGATGTTATAGTACATTATGAATTATTAACGCCCCTATAGTAATCTACTCCCTGGTGGTGGGCTCCCCAGGTTCCCGGCGAAGCGGGTGCGTGGGGCTCACCGGATTGCTCACGCTGCCCTGATGGGCTCAAGCTTGAAGGGTTTTGGGGTGTCGGCAGGCCGAAGGCTTGCTCCTTCGACATTCTACAGCCTCGAAACTACTGCCGGCAGCGGTAGCCTTGGGCCTAAGCCTTGATATTTCGACGCTCAAAACGTCGAGACCACCGCCGGAACCGGGAGCCACGACGTTTGATGCTTCGACCACTGCCGGCAGCAGGTGGCTGGCCCAGACCGAAAACCTGCTACTTCAATGTTTAAACCCTCCAGACCCCAAAACCTTGATATTTCGACGTTTACTTCGAGACCACTGCCGGCACCTGCAACTTCAGGCCGAAAACTTGATATGTCGACCCTGAAACCCGAATTCAAATACTTAAAACCCAAAGTTGTTTCCGGAGCTGCCACGATGGCTAGGCGCTCAACTGTAACTATCTTTCCTGAGTGGAGGCTGTGTGTCTGCTGCAGGTCTTGGCGCGTCCCCGCCCGTAGGCGAGACGCCCGGCCTGCCCCACATGGTTCTCCCGTATGCAGCGTGTTACTGTTGTCGATGTTTTGTGCTCATGCCCAACGATTCTGCTTGAACAATCAACAAGACATTGATGCAGTATGCATGCGCAGGGGTCGTGCACGAAATTTATGACTTTATGACATCGTACAAAGAATTCACAGGGATTTTCCAAGGCGGTTGATCGGATGGCTGCTAGCACGATGGTTCCAGATATCCTCCTTCGATACACAACTTTTTAAATGTTTGCTATCAAACATCTGCGCACAAGTTAAGTTGCGTCCTTCGGCTACAACTTAACTTCCGCGCGACGTAAAGCCGATCCGAATCTCGGCATCTGGATCGTACTGCTTGTGATTATGTGTTGTATCTTTGTATGATAAAGAAAATGAAAAAAACATAGAATTATATGTACAACGAAAGTCGGGTGGGTCGGGCGGGCAAGAAGCGGCCGCGCGTCAGGCTTGGCACACCCTAAACCCCAAACCCTAAACCCCTAAACCCGAAGCCCTAAAGGCCCTAAAGGCCCTAAAGCGAAGAGGCGTGGCCTGGTCCGAGGAAGCGAAGGAGCTCCGACGTGCCCAGGATCCCTCGGGTTTCTCTGCGCTCAACGGATCCGTCTGCAGAGTTTTTCGGGTTTAGGGTTTTTTGGGGTTTAGGGTTTGGGGTTTAGGGATTAGGGTTTAGGGTTTAGGCTTCAGGGGGGGGGGGTTGAGAGTGGAGCGTTCAGAGTTTGGGGCTTAGCACTGACGGCTTCTAGGCCTTTGAGCTCTTAGGGTTCCAGGCTCAGGACTGAGGGTTTGTTGAGAAGGTTGAAGGCTCTGATGGTTCGGACATGTGTTTCTTGCTTTGGGATATATGGGTCCTAGGGACTTTGCGGGGGGGTGGCGGCATACAGAAAGCCAACTCTGTAAAGGGCCGTATCTTATATGAAGACGTGTAGGTGCTTGTAAGTATGCAAATATGTTGTGTATGCAAGCATGCAAAGACAGCGAGTTTGCCAGGCACAAATCCTTAAACCCTCAACCATTCATGCATCCCCTTTTATCTCACGGAATATACAAATACCTCCAGCAACGTGTGAAGTTTCCCTCACAAGCCATATATTCCCTAGACCCTAAGCCCTAAAGCCTAAAGCGTCCATATAAATCAACATTGCTGCAGCTTTGGGACATGCTCAGAGCCATCGGAAAGGCGCCGCGCTGCGAGCCCCTGCGGAAGGTGCAAGTCAAACAGCGTTCTTTTGTCCTACCGGGTTTTGGGGTTCGAGGGTTTGGGGTTTTTTCCGGTATGTTTTGGGTGTATTGTTCAACAACCTTTGGTTTGAGACTACACGGTTTGCGGCTAGGGGCTGAGGGTTGTAGGATGCCGGCACAGGGTTAATTGTTGAATGTGTTGAGCACTTGTGGGTCGGGTCTTCACCTTTATTTCAAGGCGGCTTGGGAGGTTTCAGAGCGCCCAACAAACCTTAACTTGGAGGAGATCCACAAGACGCTGGCCTACATAAGTTGAGGAATTCTCGAGCATACAGCACCAAGTTGGACTCTTCTGGGTGTCTGAACCCTAAATCTCACCACTCGAAAGCGCTGTTACTAAACCCTGAACTCCCAAATTCCTTTACCCTGTGGGGAAAAGTTTAAGCTATAGGGTTCAGTGGAGCTGGGAGAGCCCTGTACCTGTTGGTGGAGGATTACTCCCTGAACCATCAGGCCTATACTCAGAAGTCCCATTCAAATTCTCGTCGCCCCAGTTCGAGCACGCAACAGCCCCTCATGATACCCCTAAGCTTACGGTCCAAGGTTTAGGGATTTTAAAAATGGGTAGTTTAAACCTTTAGACTTTACTTGAAGCTGTTTGGGCTTTGGGGTTAAGGGCTTTAGGGTTCAGGGGCCACAAAGTTTAGAGGTTTGGGTTTTGGGTTCGGTATCCTGATCGTTAAAAACTTGGACCCTGACAACATGAGCTGAGGTGGGCACCCTGAGCTTGTTCAGGTTCTTTTGGTAGGTCGTCGGAAGAGTCCTGACCATGTGGACTGAGAGTTCAAGGTCTAGGGCCTTAGGGTTCAGAGTTCTGAGTTTTAGGTCGTCGGCTTTGGGTTCATTGGACAGTTGCAGAGATGCCACACGGAGAAGCAGCCGAATCGTCATTCAAGACGCCTTGGAACATAACAATCCCAAACCCTAAACGCTGTTACGAAACCCTGCTCAATAGCAATCGCAAATAATAAGTTGGTAACATGCACTTCAGGCAAGCCGCCATCCCTGCGATGGAGAGACCGGAGACAGCACTGCCTGAGAGCGGGAGCGAAGGTGAGCTTAGGACGGTTGGAGTTCTGGCTGGGATTTTGGGTGTATGGTTCTTGGTTAGGGTTCAAGACTTTGGAGGTGCTTGGTTCGAGATTTGGAAGAACGAGCGCGGGGCTGAAGCAGCTAAGCACCCTGGAAAAGTGTGACTAGGGGCATTCGGCTCTGAACGATACTAATCCGGCAACCCTAACCCTAATCCTTAAACCCTAAACCCCAAACTTAATCTCTATCTTCCGTGATATCCTGGGTGAAGGGTTTAGGGTTCAGGGATCTCAACCTCGGATGGAACCCGCAGATTTCCACTATCGAGCCCAAGCAAGATGGGTAGTTCTCTGCACTAGGGTCCCGTTTAGTCCGTTTTGGCAGGGTGCGGTACTTTTGGGAGGCCCAAGAGGGGCCTCATTTAGAGAACTAGCCATATCCCCATGCCATCAAACATGAACCCATCCAAGACAAAGCTCGACCCCAGCTGACGAAGGAACCTCAACATCATGGAAGCATATCTCCATGGCAAAAGAAACCATGCCCCTCAATTCATGTATCCTGCCCCCTGAACCGAAGTTCTAGGCCCTACAAACCTCTAAACAGCCTCGAAAAGGCCCGGACTCTCGAGCCCCAGACTTTTAACGTTTCTCTCAGAAATGAACCAGTAAGTCCTAGATCCCCAAAACTTCTCTAGCCAGAACCCTAAAGCCTAAGCCCTAAACCCCTAAAACCCCTAAAACCCCAAACCCTAAACCCTAAACATCCCTAAACCCTAAACCCCTAAAACACTAAACCCTAAACCCTTGTCAGACGTTCTATCCGCATTTCGACTTTTCCGACCTCCGCTTGCTCTTCGAAGACGAAACCTGGATCCACCCGGGCGCTTTAGGGCTTCGGGTTCATGGTTTAAGGCTCCTTCAAAGGAACCCTTTAAAGGAGCCCTTTAAAGGGCTCCTTTCGAAGGTTCCTTCAAGGGCTGCATCTTAAGGGTTCCTTTGTAAGTTCCTTTGGGAGTACACGCTTTTTGGAGCTTCCACAGTTCCTTAGCGCTGCAGAAGGGGCCTTGGAGAGCTAAAAGGCTCAAACAAGGGGTTCAGGGTTTAGGGTTTAGGGCCATTTTTAGGGTTCAGGGTTTAGGGTTTAGGGCCATTTTTAGGGTTCAGGGTTTAGGGCCATTTTTAGGGTTTAGGGTTTAGGGCCATTTTTAGGGGACTTTTGGTCTTGTTGGATTTGGGGTTTTATGCGTTTTGAATGACGGCTGGGGCTCGTCATATTGTCTCAGGGATCCTCTGAGGGTTTGCAGGGGGTTTGCAAAAGGCTCTTATTTAATGTAGGGGCCATAAGAATTAGAATAGCGTTTCAGGGGTTCCTTATTATAGTTGCAGTGTAAAATACCCCCCCAAACCCTATTCTAATGATTAAGGCCCCTCTATTGAGAGGCTCCGGTCCGGGCCTTTGGGTTTTACACTTTAAGTTTTGGGTCCTTCGAGTTTTCAATTCTAGGGCGTCTAGGGCTTTGGATGTTAGGGTTATGGGCTTGGGCTGTAGGACTAAAACGAGGGTTGAGGGCGTCCTGGATGATCCCTTATTGCTGAAGGCGTTTGGGTTGGCTTTCCAGGAGTTATAAGGAGTCCCAACTCCACCACAGACCTTGCTTTTGGCCCCCCCCTCACCAGCTGAAGGACTCAACACAGAACCGAAAGCACGGCTAGGCCAGCCTTGCACGACATCGCAGGCTGTCAAGGAAGCCTACTGCAGGCTGTCAACGATCCTGGTGTACCCCATGGATCCCGAAAATGCCCCTGCCCCCAAAACCCTATTCTAATTATTAAGGCCCCTACATTACAGTACCCTTATAGATCCCTGATAATAGCCCTTACAGAACCCCTTTTTCAAGGAACCCTATCCTAATTATTAAGCCCCCTACATTAGCTCCCAAGGCCCTCTGAAAGGCCCGGGCTCCGCCGCTTGTCCCTCGCATACCTCGGCAAAGAAGCGCACCTTGGAGCTGGAGAGAGGGATCCTTTCAGGGTTTAGGGTTTAGGGTTTAGGGTTTAGGGTTTGGGGTTTAGGGTTTAGGGTTTGAGGTTTAAGTTGGTTCCAAAAGGGTTCTATGGCGGTTCAGGATTTCGGGCTTGAGAGTGGTTGGGCGGGTTGGGGGTGGTGGAGGGATGCTACGATGGTGTCAATTGGCAGCTGTGAGAAGCAGCAGCTGCAGTCACGACAAGAGTGCGGAGTTGTCATGGTAAGCAAGATTCGAAGCACTGCGCAACAACACGGTTCATGGTAAAAACCCCCATGTGGCTTGTATAGAGCCTTTCACGCCTCGGTTTGAGGGGTTCATAAGTCTGGACTGTTTAGGGAATGATGCACCGTTCCTGTGTAGCTCTCCATTAGTCCAGCATCACACAGAATCCATGTAAGCACACAGGACACCTCAAACAGCGAAAGAACGCCTAGCAGTCCAAGCTAGTCCAGGCCCTACATACCGAAGCACCACCCCAGGTGCACGAGACGGCACAACACGCACGGGTCCGTAGCGCGTTAGCACGATTTCGGGAGGCAGAACAGGACGGCTCCGCGACTGTGCACGATGTCGGGAGGCAGAAACACAGCGGGAATACGAGTTTTGCAAGGGCACAAACGGGTCGCACCAACTATCATGTGCACGAACTGTGGCAAGGACTGTGGCAGATCATGTCTAATCCAACAAAGACAGGCCTACATAACAGCGATAAAGCGCGCAGCAGACCCTCATTGAACTGCGACATAAAATCCTGTGAACTTGTCGATTTCACAAACCAACTGACCACAACCCCTAACTGAGCCCCCTGCCGTCGAACCGCACCTCGCTTTGCTGCTGCCATGGGAACGGGCTGCTGAGAGTACCGGGTTGCCGGCATAAGTACGGTATAAGATGCGAGGTTCAGTTTCGCGGCTTAGGGGTGTGTGGTCTTTTCTGATCAAGTCAGACGCCTGCCTTTCGCCAGGCTTCAGAAGTAGTCTTCTCGGGTCTTCAGCTCTACAGCACATCTAAACAGACCTAACAAGTGAACAGGTTGGTCCGTGGGAGGCAACGCTAAACCAGAGTTCCCTTCTCCCCTCCGTCGGAGTGTCCTGACAAAAGGGTCTACCTTCCTCGGCAAGCAGATTCGTTCTTGGTCAGGCCGCAGCCTTCTCCGGTAAGCTCGAGCGCGCAGATTTCTTAACCACACGGTGCCATCAGCGGGATAGCTTACCTGGAAAGCTTAGAGTGTAGGAGCTTGCATCAAAGTTGAGCCCGGCATCCAGACCAAAACCATCATCAACTGAAGCATGCTCATCACCATCAATATGGTCATCAGTGTGAGATCAAAGATATCAGCACTATTTGTTGTGACCATGCATGTTCCCCGTCGCCATCATTGTCGTCGTGGTCGTCCCATAGACTACGACTCATAAACTCCTATCAAATCTCAAAAAACCCTCAACCCTGAACCCTAAACCCTAAACCCTAAACCCCAAACCCTAAGTTCGGTCCAATGACAAGATCCTCTATAGCCGGGGAGCTGGTGTCCGGTACTTCGCCGCAGAATGTAGGGTCCTGGTGCGACCAAAGAGACTGTAGGGGTTTAGGGGCTAGGGTTAAGTGTAGGGGAGCTCAACACAGGCGCTATGACTCTATAATCTACAAGGGCTCCAGAAGGGCTCTATCAGGGCTCGAGGCTGCTCTGCATGACCTAATAAGCTTAAACCCCTGTATTCTCAGGCCTACACCCTACATCCCAAAAGCTGCAACAAGATTCGAGCAGGAAGTGCTAACAAGTTGCAATCTGGTTACCAGAAGTTATGACTGTGAGTGTGACTGTGACTATGACGACTACAACTACCGCCACTACTCCTCTACTCTACTCTGCTCTGCTCTGCTCTGCTCTCCTCCACTCCACTCCACTCCACTCCGCTCCGCTCCGCTCCACTCGACTACTGCTGCTGCTGCTCCTGCTGATGCTGCTGCTGCTGCTGCTGCTCCTACTACTACTACTACTACTGCTACTACTAACACTAACACTAACACTAACACCAACACCGAGACCAACACCAACACCAATACTAACACCAATACTAACACTAGCACTAAGACTAAGACTAACACTAACCCTAATAACACTACGACTACGACTACGACTCGACTACTACTACTACTACTACTACTACTACTACTACTACTAACACTAACACTAACACCAACACCGACACCAACAATAACACGAGCACTAAGACTAAGACTAAGACTAACACTAACACTAACAACACTACTACTACTACCACTACTACTACTACTACTGCTACCGCTACTACCACTACTACTACTGCTACTACTACTGCTACTGCTACTGCTACTGCTACTACTACTACTACTACTACTACTGCTACTGCTACTGCTACTGCTACTACCACTACTACTACTGCTACTACTACTGCTACTGCTACTACTACTACTACTACGACTACTACTACTACTGCTACTACTACTACTACTACTGGTACTGGTATTGGTACTGGTACTGGTACTGGTACTGCTACTGCCACTGCCACTGCCACCGCCACTGCCACTGCCACTGCCACTGCCACTGCCACTGCCACTGCTGCCGCCGCCGCTGCCGCTGCTGCTGCTGCTGCTGCTACTACTACTACTACTACTGCTACTACTACTGCTGCTTCCGCCTCCTCTCGTCCTGCTACGACTACTACTAGCCCTAGTCCGTTCTACCCTTAGTCCTACTCGTAGTCTTAGTCCTAGTCCTACTCCTAGGCATTGTCCTGGCATGGTCCTACTCCTCCTCCTCCCTCCTGCCCCTGCTCCTGCTCCTGCACTGCCGCGCAAAACACGAATCCTGTTGCTCCCACTCCTACAACTCCTCCTCCTCATGGTGCGTCGATTCCATAGACCCAAAGAATGGCCCTACCCCGCCAATCCAGGAGTTTTCCTTCACGAAAGCTCCCCTTGCCTAAGGTAGGGGTTGGGATCTCTGGCACTCGACGTCCTGGAAGAGAGGTTTCCATCGCTCGAGATGTTGAACTCCCGGCACCCTGGGAGAGTGCTGGGGTTTAGGGTTTAGGGTTGCCGAGTTGGCTTCAGGCTTCGGGCTTGGCGTGGGTGCTGCTATAAGGTTTGTAATAAGAGTTAGAAAAAGGTTACTACTGGGGTTCCTATAAGGTTTAGGGTTTAGGGTCTGGCCTTTGGGATTGGTAGGCTGTTAGAGCTCAGGCGTAAAGTTTAGGGCAAAGTGTCCACCCTTGGTGAGCTCGAAGGCTTTGCCACCGAAAGAGTTGCTTCGGCTTTGGGCATTGGCAATGCTGCTGCAAGCACTTTTGCCCGGACTTCGGAGCCCAAAAAAAGTCGCTGATCTACCTGAGAGGTAACGAGGCATGGCTCAAGCAGATGGAAAGCCTTGGCCTCAAAAAAAAAACCTACAAGACCTTAACAACCAAACGTCCTATCTAAATCCGATGTCAGAAAGAAGACTACTCGGGCTACTGCGATTCTCGCTCTCGCCCATCAGCTTTCCGACCACTGACTGGTTTGATCATCCTTCGCTCAGTCCTCGTAGAGTTGCCACATCGTTTCACGAATGAGCTTCTCAAGTCCAAGAGCCTGCTTGGGGTCATTAACGGCTTCGAGAAGACTGGGCAGGGACAACCGTCCGTCTGCCCCAGTAGACCTCGCGGGGATCTCGGAACAGATCCTCATAGCCGGCTCTGTGATGCGCTTGGCCTGCACAGCCTGCACATGGCTTGCGATCAAATCCTCCACCTTCTGTCGCAAGAAGCCCGGCGTCACCCTGATCTCTGCGCATCCGTTCTGAGCGCGTGCCCAGAAAGATGCGCGGCGAAGGATCGTCGCTGTTTGCGCCACGACACACATGCACAAGTCATGGCTTTGGTTTTGCTTGCTGATCTCCTCCATGGTCGGCTTGGCTTCTCGCCAATCTGCGACGAGCAGTATGCTCCCCTTCCTGCCCTCCAGCCAGCTGAGAAAGCGCATGGATTTCTTGTGGCAAACAAACTTGCATCCGAACTTGATGGCAAGGGCCGCCAACTCTTTGCGGACAAGGGCCTGCTCGGGCTTNCCCTTCCTGCCCTCCAGCCAGCTGAGAAAGCGCATGGATTTCTTGTGGCAAACAAACTTGCATCCGAACTTGATGGCAAGGGCCGCCAACTCTTTGCGGACAAGGGCCTGCTCGGGCTTAAAGCAACACCAAACGAGCCACGTAATCTCCTCCGCACCTCGTCCCATCTTACGAGCCATCCGAGCCGCTGTCTTGTTGGACCCACGTCTACAGCACTGTGCGGCTAACGAGCCACTGTTCACGGGTCAGCAAATGCGGTGGCAGTGCGTGAAGTCGCATGCGTCAAAAGAGGCGCTAGAAGTGCTTCTACCGGGTGTCAGCAATGATAATAGCAACAACCGCAGCAAGTTCAGAGGAGTGACAACAAAGGCATGGCAGTAATGGTCTCGGTAGCAGGTAGTAACAAGCCGGCTAAATTGCAGTAGAAGCTGGCATGAACATGGTCGGAAGACGGAACCGTTGCACGAAACGACCTCCCAGTATGCGTATACACCTAGCAGAGCAAACAGAGTATGTGGGCGTAAATGTATGTATGCAGGGACAGGCGTGCACCTGTGCATGTGCCCCTGACTCGATCTATGAGTATACATGCATCTATGTACACAGGCACACACACACACACACGCATATATATATATGTATAGTGGAAGGTGAACATGCACACAGATGGTGGCATGTTGCTGCCGTCCTGTGTATTTGAAGCCGCAGCTGTACATTGACAGACATGAATGGCACGCCCATGCTGCAGTGATGCTCGAATGTATGATGCTGTTGTCATGAATTCCGTCTCGAGAAGTCGTGCATCGGTGAGATGGGCTGATGGGCCTGCTTCCGGCTCTCAGCGAGTCGCAGCCGCCGAAGTTCATCCTGTGACGGCATCTCCCGTCGCTTCCTATACACATCATCTACAGCAACTATCGTCGCCAGTGGCGTGTCTCGGCTGCTGGTACGGTCGGAGCACATGACCGCATGCACTTGCGGCCATGCAGCGATCAACCCCACAAGGTTGTCGAAGTCCACCTTGCCATCTTCCGTGTACCTATGGCATGGCTCTGGGTAAGATCCTGTGCAAGGGCTGGAATGTGCCAGTCAACCGACCTTCGTGCCGAGAAGAGGCTTTGGAGCGAGGCGCTTGAGCTCACGCGAGTCGGTCTGGATGTTCAGGATGTGCACTGGGATCATCAAGTCTTCCTAGGCACTGCAAAAATCAAGACAAAGCCCCAAAGCTGCAGGCGGTCCAGGAACGCTCCACTCAGCCACGATGATACCATCATCTGCTACTAGTACATAGCTGAAGCCATCGACATGTCAAAGCTGAAGCAGCTACGGAAGCTGCTGTGAACAGCAAGCTTAGAATCGCATCTGAGGCTTCGCCGCTTCAACAAAATTTGCAGCCCTCGCGCCCACTCCCTGCCACTGCACAAAAATGTGTGGATCGTTCGAAGATCTGAATCTTCATCGGAGGGGCAGGGCGGATCGTGAGGCTCTCAGAGTCCTGGCTGCGAACTGCGCAACAGGATCTTTCTGCACATGCATAAAGTGGTCAGGCTCCGGACGCTCCAAGCTATAACATAGTCGTATTGTGTCATGAGATCAGGTCGAGATTAAAGTGGAGAGTCCTACAGTCGCCCGGCAGAGCATACAGAACTCGCTCATTCGGGCTAGTACACAAAATATGCCATGTAGATGCAAAGTTTGTCTGTTGATCTGGCAGCCAAACGAAGCTTTTGCAACGAGGGGGCTTCAATCTTGGCGAACTCCTCTGCGGGCAGAGTCTCCTGATGAGGCTCATGAAACTGCGTCAAAGGTTGCAGCGGCGCCAGCTTGTTCCGCCTGGAGTGTGAGGAAGAAGGCCTCCTTGGCATCTGTCAACTCCTTTGTTGTGGTAAGATTCAAGACAAAGGGATTCAGACCCTAACCTTGGGGGACGTGAACAAAACCCGACCATGACACTTGCCCCGTCCACAAGAATCGAAGAACATCCTTTGTCCTCTGCCGAGACACGCTCTCCCTTTGCAGGCGCATGAGGCGCAGGAACTCCTGCCGATGGCTCTGGCTTGAAACCCATACTGACAGTTCAGCAAGCCTTCAAACCCACACGACTGTCGGAAGACCTGCACGCTTTGTCCGGCCATCCTGCTTCAGCTGCGCTACGGAAACATCATCAAGAAGTCTGCAGATACAGCTCGCACAAATGCGCCGTCACAAGGATCAGCATCCCATGGTTCTCGGGCTTGCACCATGGTCACCATGCTTTTCGAAACTTGGACTGAAGATGCAGGTGTCGCACGGTGCTTCTCTTCTGACCGGCTTGCGCTTACCCCTCGTACCCAAACCCAGGCAGCATACAGCTTCACCAATTGAAGCGAACGGCGTGTCCTTGAAGTCCACAGAGTGCGTGCCGTCCACATCCACCTACAGGAGCAGGACGCTGACGTCACTGCACAACTTAGCCACATGCTTAGGTGCGATAAACCCAACACTCCTACATAGTCAAGTCAATTAGACGGAAAAGGATGCCGCCCAAGCAAGGGGAGACCGTCCCTAAAGCTGCGGTGCAATCATGATAAACATGGTGGTGCCTTGCCTTGGCGACGAGCTGCTGAATCTTGCCTCGGCCGCGCAAAAAAATGGCGAAGAAGCATAGCGGTCTTACATCCATTTGTCCCCGCACGCCTTTTCAAAGCCAGGGGGCGCAAGCTGACATTGACGCCTCTGGATCTGAATATGTCCAAGATCCTTGGGACACAGATGACAAAGGAGCGCAAAGGAGCGGAGGATTTTGGCCGGTGGTTTGAGGTTCCAGCGTGTTCCATGGACTCGGTGCCGAATCAGAATCAACTTCATGCGAACGCGCGAATTGTGGCCCGACAGGTTGCAATCTGCCACACGAGTGCTGGGAGCTTGAATCATGCCGATCGTCTGAATCGACGAGACTTCGCCATTGCTGTCCTTGTACCTGACATGACACCGTCATCATAGCAAAGGAGTCGCACGCTGGTCCACTGCACTCCTCCCGAATCTGCCGCAACCTGCTTTCACATATAGCGGAACAATGACAAATGGCGAGACGAAGATCGTGCTCGCAAGTAGCACTTGAAGAGGAACGCTGTCAAACATAGAAACCCTCTTCCCCAGCAACCCTAGCAGTGCCTGTTGAACAGATTCTGCAGCTCCTCCGCCTGATCGCCAGTAAAGCCATCCCACTTCTTGAAGTAATCCATGACATCCAAATACCTCAGCTGCTAGCTACCTCTGGAAAACTCTACCTCTTAAGCCGCCTCTGCAGCTCAAGTCGGCTTAGGCTTGAACATGCTTTGACCATGCCTTAAGGTAATGCCTCTGTCGCTGTCAGCCATTCTTCCAAGCAGCTCTTCCAGGTTGATGGTGTTGTCTTCGTCCGTGTCTACTGCCTGGAAAAGATCATCCACATTGGACCGCATAGGCCTCAGATCAGTCAACCGACCGCCTGGGACTGCCAGTACTCTGTTTGGGATGGCAGTGCTTCCCCTGTTCTTCCTGTCTTTCGGTGTGACTTGGACAAGCAATGCCGCCCATCCCCACAAACTGCGCACCCAACGTTTAGCCATGAGCGCCTTCTACAGGTATCCACACACAGTATAATTATACACACCTAAACATACATAGGCATGCTGCTCTACCTATATGTTTCCCCTGCATGTGTGCCTGCACGGCCATGGGTGTGGGTGTGCGCAAGTGCGTGGGTAAAATAAACCAGCATTGTGCTGTTCTTCCTGGCTGCCTTGGCTTTTCTTAGCGCGGTTTGGCCTGCGCTTACATCAAATCGAAAATGCACTCTTTCATTAAGTTCCGGGTTGCTGGGCCAAAAAATAAGCAAGGTGCGTGTACCCCATCTCTGCCAGCAGCGTCTTCACCTCTGCACGATCCAAAACGCCGTCGCCGCTCTGGTCAAACTTTTTGAACCTCGATTACCATTACGGTGGCCCCAAAAGCATGATCAGTGCACGGGATAGATTCGTCAAGGCTGCGTAAGACAAGAAGCTGGCGCACATATTCAGCAATCTCGGCTTCCTTCATGCGGCGAGACCACGCAGTAAACCTGCTAAGGCTGCAGGTAGGCAGTGTCGTGCAAGCGGCATGAGACGTCAGGGATATCGATCCTTGTTTGACGAGCGGCTGCCGGAAGGTGAGGCCTGTGCCCCTCTCCTCGCCCAGAGCTGGTCGGATGCTGGCAGCAGCCAGCTTCCAAGGTGATCTGCTCGTTTTCCTTAGCAAAGCTCTCGTATATAAACCTTGCAAGTCCCGGCTCAAACCGTGAGCCAAAGGCAAGCCGCATTATCTTGGATGTCGTCGACGACGCTAGACTCCTGGCAAGAGTTCGTTCGGCAGGGCCAGCGATTCTCGATTGAGACAGGATTCGGAACTTATGCATCGGGCGGATTGCGAAGGGTAATATACTAAACCCAAGACTTACATAATGGAACTGAAACAACTAAGCTAAGAACAGGAAATCGGGCATATTACTACACTGCAGCCACGAAAGCTGTAGTTATAACCTCCTTCAATGTAAGACGGAGATTGTGAAATTGCCCGGAGATTAACCCCGTCCTGGCCAGCTCCGCCGCCTGGGCTCCGAACTCGAAAATCAGCGCCGCAGTGAGGCGGTGCTCAGGCACCTCTCGAACGGCTGCGAGGGGTATAACGAGTATATGTAGAAAAACATACAGAATATAGATGGATATATATATATACACATATACAGGGCCCGAGTCGCCAGTAGTCATAATCTCGAGGCCCCAGTGCCCAAATGCCATGGCCCAAATGTGGGCACGCCATGTCGACAAGAAGCTCCGCAAGAGCGACGAGTTCAGCCAGGACCTCCAGAACGGAGAAGATCCGTCCCTTGCCGAGATCTTTAAGAAGTTCTTTGACAGCGCGAAGGACGACTACAAGAAGGATGCCGACCAGAGGACTCCCGACTACGACGTTCGGAAGAACTAGCGGCCATGCATGGTCTCTTATGACGCAAGGGCAAGGAGTCCTCGGACAGCGCCACCTTCGCGGATCTGTGAAAGTTCTCGAAGGACACAGCAGAGACGATCCACAAGTTCCTTGCCGATGCTGCCGACGACTTCAAGGTGCCGAGCGCTTGTCCCGCAAGATGGGCTCGACGACGCCGCTGCAAAACACTCCGAGGCTGAGCCCAAGAAGTTTAAGACCCGACTCCGACCGGCCCTGACAAGCTGAAGACCGCGACCGCGACCGAGGTCATCAGGTCTTACTACGAGGCCCGCGAGGCCAACGAGCGGAAGGTCCAAGGAGCTGAGCGTCTTCCGCTCCCACAAGGATGAGGCTGGCAAGACGAAGGCCAACATCGTCCGCCAAGAGCGCTGGCGAGCTTGGGCGCGGCTGGGGTACGTCACGAAGGCTCTACAAGTCCGAGGTCCGAGGCTGTCGAATCCTTCTACAAGTACCTCCTTTGCGTCTACGAGATTGGGTAAGAGGCCGAGAGAGCCTTCGCTCAGGGGAAGAAAGAGTACCTGCGGAAGGAAGACTGCTGAGTTGATTGCTCCCTTGAGTGGTTGTACTGCTGCGTCACTGTAGTTTGTGGTGTTTGGGCACTGTAGAACTCCAGTTGCTGCCGTGCGTTGTCGCATCTGTCAAACAGGAGGCTTGACTCCTCACGGCATGATCTGTGCATATTTGTAGTGCCTCAGTGTTCGTGTTTGGACAGTTGCTTCCAATTCGCATGGCCCAAAGGGTGTATACGCGGTCACTGTGCCGTAAGTGTGGCCATGCATGATTGGCTCCATGGGGCCCGATTCTGAGGAATACCTGCCCGCATTATGGCATTCATCATGCCTGCCGCCCTTTTTAGCCCCGAGTGTATATTAATTTCGTCTCAATTGCTCCGCCAAGTTGGCACTTTTCTCACTAGCGGAGGGATGCGAGGCGCATGAGGGGCCCACCGCCTCTTTCAGGTGGGTTTACTTACTTGCAAGCTAGGCTGCGTCTGACATGGATCCCGTGCCCGCGGAAGCGAACATATATATATATATACCCACACACACACAAACAAACACCCGCTCGTTTCGAGCAGCATACCATACACACCTAGCTACCTAGCTACATGGCCACCTACATACATACGTGCAGACGTGCATACGCACATACATACACGCATACCGCATACATGTACATATGTTATTAACATACATACATTTTTGTCACTCGCGCTCGACGAGTCCGGCGAGGTTTACTGCTTGTCAGTACCTTTCAACAACACCTACGCACATTACATCCATCCATCCATCCATCCATCCATGCATGCATGCATGCATGCATCTATCTGTACAATATATACAACACTATGTGTATATATATATACAAACGTACACACATGCACACACATTTGGACACGTTTACTACATGTCTCTGTGTCTCTGTGCATGCATCTATGTACAGTATGCATGCATGCTTTGTCTCTATAGATGTATACAATATTCGTATTAACTGTATGTCACATATTAACGGTATGTCATATTATAATATGTTGTGTTATATAGTATAAGGATATATGATATCATACTATGTTATATGGTATTATATTATACTGTGTTTATGTGCACATCTTCATTATAACATATCACCTCATCTTACATGCCATTGCATAGCAGTGTTATTTGGAACGGAATAAGTATATGTATATGTATATATATATATATATATGGCCATGGGTCAATACCCCGTGTTGTCGCGGGGCCCCCCCCCCTCTGTTACAAACCCTTGTCGCGCCGGCTTTGTTTCAAACCCTTGTCGCGCGGCATTGCTGGGGCACCTCCAATATTACTGACAGGAATGTTGCGGAATAGCAAACAAGCCGACACCCTGCGATTTCACGAGGAATAGTGCGCAAAGTATAGAAAGAAAATGAGAGTTCAGCAAGCTGTCAATCCCGAAGCCTCCATCGTGCAGGAGCGTGGTTTAGGGTTTAAGGTTTAAACGGCTTAGGGTTTAGCAAGGTCTTGGCCTTACGCAAAACTGGCCTCTGTTTTGTCGCAACACGCTGCTGGGGCGTTTTGATTATTGGCATGGCGCCGGAACGGATGCAAGCTTGACCTTTCATGACTCATGATATTTCCTGTACAGCATTGTTCCACTCTGCTAGTCTTAGTTAAGGACTGGATGGGCAAGTGGTGGGCTGAGCAACTTTGTGCCTTGTCGCGCCTATGTCGCNACGGCTGAGAAAACCACGACAATGCACGGCTCTCACAACAAAGTTCAGGACACACGACCAGGATCCAAACCTACAACACTCAACTCCAAGCTCAACGTTTGCAGCACTCGCACACGAGCATGCCTTATACTATAGACAGAACCAAATACATACCTACATATATATATATATATACACACATTATATATACACATGTACACATGCATACATTCCTGTATGAATATATGATGGACCTTGTCGCGCCCCTTGTCGCGCCAGCCTTGTCGCAAAAACCCGCTTTTGTTACGTACTTTGTCGCGCGAGGGGCGCCCCGGCCCTGTTACATACCAGAAGGTTTTGACTCACTGCCATATGTGTCTGTATATGTATATGTTTACATATTACATTCCATAATGCCGTGTTATGGCACAATTTTGTCATATCATGTCTGCAGTTCAGCAACCCGACTGATATCCTGGTCGCTCCGAAAGCTGAACCGGGTTGCTCTACTGCATCATTGAATAGACGTGTGCTCTTGCAACCGTTGGAAGCTACTTATGCCTACCAAGTCACTATGATCGCAAACGGATTCAGAAAAAACGGCGGCATGTGAACACGAGTGCCCTTTGTAAAGTGCTTGGGACGGGTACGGGTACTGTGCTCAAGCGCCGCCGACGCCGCCTCGGCCCGGCCTTCTTCGTCTTGCTGTGCGGATCTTCTACTGCAAAACGGCAGAATGTCCGGTACAGCTGCCGCACTTCCTCACAGCAAGCAAATCTGGCCAACACGAAACCAAATGCGGTGTAAAGACAGCATGTGGCAGCGAGTGAATGGCATCTAGCATGTCCCGGACTTCAACGTTCCTCACGTGACTTGGCTTTCTCTACAAGAAATCAGCGAGGTTGGCGCATGCATAAGTCCACCCAGGCAGTACAGACCAAGACAGTCGTCCACACGCAGATGCAAAGAGTTCACATCGCATGGCGATGGAAGTTCTCTGTACCCCTTTCTGGCCAACATTGCCAAGACTGCCATGGCTCCTTGTGGCTGAATCCATCGGTCTGGCGATAAACCAGCAGCAGCGACAGGAACTCGTTGAAGTCCAGGGTTTGCGAATGGTCAACGTCAACTGCCTCGATGAGCCTTCCAGGAGCTACAGGGCTGGCAGTGAATTCCGAACAACGCCACCTCTGAACTGCAGGGAAAGCCGTTCCACAGCAATTTCACTCCTCGAACAACCAGCACTGGCCTTTGGAGCGTCCCACGAAAAGGTGAGCATCCGATGGCCTGAACGTCTGCTAGCAAAGGTGCACCTAGAATCTAGATGAACGCGTGCAAAACCAACAGCAGCAGCGAGCGTATCAACAGAAGTGCTGATACATGCAATGTGTCTCAGCCGTGCAATACCTCTGCTTCAGGGCTTCGGGCTTGCAACCGCAGAGCTGCATACACTTGCATAGCTGAAGTCGAACTTCAGCCTCAGGTGAACATCCCGGAAGATAGCGGCTGGCAAGACAGCACGGCCTCCAATACCGCCTGCACCTCATTGGTGTTCAACTCGCCGGAGCCGTCTTCGTCAAATTCTTGGAAAACCCTCCTGCCGAAGATCGAAGGACTTCACTTGAAACAGGAGACCGTTTAGGAACCATGCCCTGTCTGGGTCCTTGCTTGCTAACTCCTTTCCGTGGTAACTATTTGGCTGTCATCGCTTGTTCGGATTGCCGAGGGGCCCCAGTGGATACAGATGCCGCTGCAAAACATTACAAAACCAGACGCGACCTTCCATTGGCGCATGCGTCCTGATATAGTCTCGCTCGTACTGGGTGTACTTGCCTTGGCGTACTGTCACGCTTATGTCTGTCGAGTGATGGATCATGAGCATCTTCGAGCGGGAAGGGTTTCGCTCTTGTCTGCGTTCCAGGCCACGGAGGAAGTCGTACAGCTCCTGATGCACCCAACAAGAAACTATCAACTACAGGTAGTTCTGAAGCTCGACCTTCTGTCACATCTGATGTTCTATGATTCTGTGCAGCTTTAATGGGGCAGTCCTGCTTCTCCAAAGCGCTGAAGGGCGTGATTTCCTTGACCAGCTTCTTGATCACGGCCTGAGGCTACAGATGCAAGCGCCGGCTCTGGCGTGCAGGCCAAGCGAAACGAACCAGGTGACCTCCGAAACCCGGAACCCGATACCTAAGGCAGTCCTGCTTCGTGCTGGGCTCCCGTGACCCTACCGTGACTAAAGCTGCAAATACCCGGCATTCTTGATCTGAAGACGCAATGATTCCTTCCAGGGCACCTCATCAATCGTCATGTAGAACAAAGACGTGAGAAGCTCGTACAGGCCTTGTGAGGTGAAGTCGCTGGAACTCTCGATCAGTTCTTGTTCCACTTCACCCATCGATCAGAGGTATGTGATGAGGACCACGCAAACTGCAGGCACGGGGGACTTTCCTCACAACAACTTCCGCACGACTAGTGACTAGGTGTGACATGAAGCCCGGCGATGCACGGCACAGGTACATATTAAAGTGGTTCACCTTGTTTCGCGCAACCTTTCCATCAACAATGAGGGACTTCAGCCCCTGCCCAAGATCTCGTTGATCATAATACATGTTCACACGGGGAAGCCGCAGTACAGTAAAAGGCAAAAATTGGGAAGACGCGCTGACCATAGAATTCTCGAATTTTCAAAGAATTTATGGCAGCGAACGCAAATCGACCTTGCACGGTAATGGTCAGGAATCGAATGGACACGCGATGTATGCTCAGCGCAAGATCATGCAACTGTAGCTTAGCATTGGTAGCTTAAGACTGACCCCGGTGACAAGCATGGGCTTGTTCGGCCGAGTGCAAGCCGGGACACGATCCAAATGCACATCGCCTTGACCCTCGGTCTTGTAGATGTGGAACTGCTCCTGCACATCAACCAGTACGGTACTGCGATGATGGTGCAGACGGTGAGGGTGCAATCTTGCTCGAGCCAGATGCCGGCACCGAATCGATAATGCATTTCGATCCGCCTCTGCTTTGCGAAGCTCCTTTTCTGAGAGGCCAGGGCCATCCTCAGGCAAAGATTCATGAGGCGAACAATTGACCTCAAAAAACAAAGCTCTATGGTTTACTAACAAACAACTTCAACAGAACTTTGGAGGACGTCGACCCGGAGTCACCAGCCTCAACTCCTCCTCCTGCAAGCATATCAAGCGATGAACTCCGAATTTTTTTGCACCACAAACCATCCCTGAGTCCCTGCATTGTCATGAGGTAAGTGACCCAATGGAAGCGCTCGACTACCAGCCCGAAGTCTGGGGGTCGAAGAAGCTCTGCGACGTCCTCGGCAGGGGGGTGTGATGTGTGATGGATGCATTGTGTTGGGTGTTGGGTAGTAGCAACAGCAGCTCCCTTACAAACACAGAGCTTACGGCCTGGTTTTCGCGGCCAAAGTTGCAAGCGATGCCGCCAAGCAGCTTCGGGATCTCTTTCCTTGGCATCCCGGCAGACGTTACACGACCATGACCGACATCAACGAACTGTCGGACAGAACACCTCGTGGTGCAGGCGGGTGTGCCAATGGTCACTAACAACTACGTACCACCACTACGCTGTGCCATTGTCACTCTGGCGCTGGGCCTCTACAACGACAAGTTATTGGAAGGATCAGGGATTTGCCACAATCTTAAAGAGCCTTCGTAACCACCCTTCAGCCCTAAATCTCAACCCACAAACCGGCGATCTTGAGTAGAACACGCAGACCCACACCGGACCCTGATGGGCCACAAAGCACTTATCGCGCACTCGATGACAAACATGCAAAAAACACCAGTAGACTTGATTCCAAACCCAAATCATAACCTTCACAGCACTACATTAACGCGCGGTAATTATGCGGCCGATCGCACACCGAATTAAGACCCGATAAGTCCCATTCAAACCAAACCCCTCGACTGTGCAGCTCCATGGGCACGCTCCATCCGGGCTCGCTGGATAGCTGCATCCTCCCGCTTCCTGACGGTCTCAGCTTCAGGTCTGGGCTTTCCTTTCGCAACTGGGATGAAACTCTCATCGGCTATCTCTAGCATAGCAGGTGAAAAACACCCTGGGCCATCGAGTCCTGACAGGGTGAAGCTATTGGGCGAATGTTCTATATGAGTTCGACCGAAACTTTCAGCTGAGGCTCCGCTTCTGCATGTCGCTTAGTGCCCCATTGTCCTCTGCGCCCGCACCGATAGAACTCCTGTGTCGCACACTGGTCAATAAGGCGGTGAAATTTGATAAATTTTGCAAGGTCTATAGGGCTTTTCTCGGATCCGAGGTGCAAGTAACGTGAGGAGTGCTATGCTGATATATCATCTATATCAGTATTGAAATTAATAGAACAGCGCACCACATGTCCATTGGAGTTCCTCTCTCTGTGGACGTGACATCTGTCGCACGCGTGCTGGGCATGATCCCACTTGTTGCAGCTGCTGCAGTCAAAACGAGCCTCCGTGCCGGCACCGTCATGTCCTGTGCACTAGGCACAACTTCAAGAAGGCTCAGGCTCGGGCCCTGAAAAATCCTAGAATTCCAGAAGCTCTTGTTTCATGTGCAAGCTTGACTTGAGCGCCTGTCTTGCAAGCAACGGGAAAGGGGGACATCGACGAACTGCTACATGTCCTGGTCTGTTTGCTCGGTCAAAGCGCTGGAGGCCAGCATGGTGAGCCTGCCGCTCAGGAAATCAACAGTCTCGGGACAAAACAAAGGGCGCTGCAAGAAGGTCTTCCCACAACACCCCTGGCGAGTGCCACAAAATTCTGCACGACCTCCACGCCTTCTCAGGCCCTGCATACACTGTATCTCAGTTTCGACTCCTGTGAACTGTGAAGCACAACCCACACGCATAATTAAGCATCATAGTGACTGTAACAATAAGTTCTTGCTGCGGCATGGCTAGAGTGGGTCTGAGAGAGGCAAGCCTCTAGGCCCTTCTCCACAAGAGTCCTGCTGCCGTCAGGCCTCGTCATGCGTTCAATCTCTGCTTCCTCAGCTTTTCGCTTCTCCTTCCAAAGCAATTGCCGACAACTTCTCGCCGAAAGGCCCGGACGAGGGGGAGCTTTGGGGTTCAGCGCTCACGCTGGGTCGGGTTATCGGGCCAAGACTCGCATTCTGTAGGTTTGCTTGCTTTATAGGGCATGAAGTTCAAAGAGTGCGGCCGGGGTTGTTCTGTGCAATTCCGCTGGATCGGTTTCTTAAGGTCTTAGTAATATGAAGTAGGAATAAATTGGTCTATGTCGTGATTGTACTCAATGTAACATACCAGTACGAGCTACTGCACACTCAACCCCAACTTCGTTCTTCTGCGCCTCTGCTTCGGCAGCGCGCTCTGCCTCAAGATCAATGTTCGCAATGTCCTTGGATTCTTGGATTTCGGATTGAGCCTTGGCCTCAGGGCCTCTGCTCTCTACTGCGAGATGGGAAGCTGAGACAGTACAGATGTGGTAAAGCCAAGCATCGCCAGCAGAGCGAGCATTAAGATTCCTGCAGGCGCAGGTCGCGCCCAGTCTAGACTGCAAGATGAGCATCAGACTAGAAGGAACTTCAAGGCATCTTCCGTGATTGAGTCTGAGCATGATGTCTAGCTTTCACAGCTCCTTAGCAGCGCCGTGAAGGCATGGAAGCCCGAGATGGTGTTCTTGTTGATGTTGGCAGTGCTGACGAAAGGAAGGCGCCTAGGGCAAGCAACGCACCGTGATGCCGTGATGACGCGGCCATCATGCAGTGTTGTCTACCTTACGTGTAGTCTAGCATCACGTGCTCCGCACTCCGCGTTTTTATCAACTCCCCTTACGAAAACACTCGAGTCCGGAAACTCAATCATAAACCCCCCATGAATAAAAACACGATACCGAACACTCAACAATAATCCCATCCCTGACTTCCAAAAATCCCTGAGCTTTAGAGTAACTTACCCCATATCTGTTTGCTTCTGCCGATTGTAGCACAGTACTACTGTCCCACTACAAGTACCACCGACCCCGTCTCAATAGTCAACCGACGCGGTGGGGGCCTGAAATCAACCGAGGGGGGAGCGAATATACAATACACAATAATATGTGAGTGTACGTTTACACTAACTAACATTGACATATATGATCGGTTTCACAAGCATGCAACGACTCGCTACCAGGATCTGTCTTTAGGAATCAAGGCCAACCCCCAAGGCACGGGGAGCCCCGAGGCATCCGAGGCTTCGGCTCACCGGTCTCCTCACTCTTCTTCCGCTCCTTTCATTTCGGCTCTGACCACTCTGTGCTTTGGAGAGGCGGTGAATACTAGGAGACTGCCCGCTTAAGGACATATTATCCGGAGGCAAACCTCCGCCTTGTCAACATTCCTCGAGAGCCGACGCCAGCCGCATGGTCTGTACCCGCATCCACCAACAGATACATGCATCATGCATATCAACTTGCCGAAGTGCACGTTGTCCGACCGTGCCCGCCAGAACATCATCCGAAATGAGCATTGCATTTCCGCAGCTCCCAAACTTGCTCTACTTGGGCTAGTGCACACTTCTAACCCTCCAGCCATCTTGTATAAAAGATGTTCCTTGCTCTTGAAACATAGTCCAGCAGATTGAATCAGCGTGCCACCCCCTCCTCTGAAATTGCAGTCCCTCCTTCGACCAAAGAAATAGACTGCGAAACTGGAAAAACCTGTTTTCCTCACCCGTCACGACACAACGCCCTTTCGCCTGCACTCGGCGATGCTGCGCGCGCCGCTGCGCATCTTTGAAGATCTCCTCAAAGGAGGCTGCCTCGGAATGGTGACGTGCACTTGCCATGACGGGTGACAAACATCGCCTTTGCTTGGTACATATCCATCTGCGTTTGGTGTGCGTGCGTGTGTGTATGTGTGCCAACCCTCATATGCTCGCAATATATGTTGCAGCCCCAAAGGACAAACACAGGCGGACCGACCTCCAATGCTTGGCTAACTCTAAATCTGACCGACCGAGGTCAACCGTGACCCGATTGCAATTGCGCTCGACTGCAGAAAGCCTTGAGAAAAGGCAAAGTCCAAACGTCCTAGTGGGTCGGCAAGGTCTTGACCGCACTCATGTGACTGGGCTAGGGATGTTTCAATCATCTGCTGCGCATAGTCCGCCCGACATTCCACTGCTCAGGGATGAAGCACGGTGGCCAGCTAAAGCCCACGAGTGTATGAAAGCTGAGTCAAGCTGACGGAATCAGAAGATGAATTCAAACAAGATCTGCCGGTGTCTCAAGGCCTCAATGCTCCCGGATTTCCATCCGAATAGACATGTCTTAACCACAAACTACATTGACATGGAAGCAGCCTGTTGCCCAAATACAAGATTCACAGGAAGAGACTGACACGTGGGAGTTGCTCGCTCTCTGGCGCATCATGTTTGTTTCGGGTTGATGTCTGTACTTCCTGGGCCTGCTCTAAATCCGGCCAAGACAGCATGGAGAGGTGCTGCTACCGCATTGGGTCGCACATCAGCACACTTTCTTCGTCTCGCTACGCATAAATATGAACACGTTTTTCCAACTGCACTTAGAATCTCTCTTTGCCACCCAGTTGCTCGGACGGAGGCTGAAATCTTAGGAAGCGAAGGGAACTGGCCCTCAGAGGCACTTGTCCTGCCCAAGCATGACCCGCGGACAGCCGCTCAAGCATGCTGCTGCAGTCTGGGAGTCTGGGATATCGAGATATCGCCGAAACTTGAAAGTCCGAGCGGACCGTAGTGGGAGTAGATGGAGAACCAAAATAGCAACAAGAACCCTACTCATCTACTCATTGCCGCAACTACAGTCGGTGCTGATGCTATTACTGCGTGCACTGCTACTGCTGCTAGGGGTATTGGGCAGTTCCCCTATTTGCAAGCCTTGCTAAATGAAGAGGCTTGGACCTGGATTCGAACCTGGGTTTGAACCTTGGCTGGGCCTGAAACCCTTGGGTCTAAACCTGGGTTCAAACCTGCTGCTGCTGCTGCCACCAAAACCACTTCATCTCTGTCGCGACCACTGCCATCACAAAAAAGCCATCTTCTTGACCAGCAGTCAGAGCAAGACCATTCTCGCATCAGGCGATCGAATGACACAGTTGGACTTTCTGTCCCGCAGAGGTTCGATCCGGTAGCCTCGCGTCACAGTCACCTTTGGGACGAGAGGCTATAACAGGATACTCGTGATTTAGCCAACCATGAGTTCTTCAGGCATCACTAATCCCTGAAGGCCTAAGCAAAAAGCCCCCCCAACCTTAACCCCTATATACCTGTACTCTCGACCTGAAGCCCTGAGCATGAAACCTGAAACCCTTAACTCTGGCAGTGGAACACTCTGACCGCGGGACACGCCTCATCTTCGCTAGCTCAGGATTTTGTCGACTGCCGAGACGTCCACTGCGCATAGAGCTGCACTTGCTTGCAGTGCGCACCTGCAGGGTTAATGTAAACACATTTAAGTAATTTAAGTAGATACAGAGATAGATAAACAGATAGCTGGATAGGCAGGTAATCAGAAATGCAAACACATATCTACCGATAGCCACTCATCTCGTCGCCGTGTCGAGACTTGGCAGCGCTCAGCCCTCCTTGCAGAAAGGCCTCCTCCCAGAGGGCCCTTGGCGACCCATTCGGCAGCTTTGGCATGCGAACCCTGACGAAAGTGTTGGAAGGTGGGTGGAGCCTTGTCGTCTGCATAATCAGCAAAAACGTAGGCTGTGCGGTGCAATTTACCCTTCTCCCATCTTCTCCCTGTATCCATCCCGCCTCTCTCGATAAATGTGCCGGCTTTCGTAGTTAGTGGTTGGCACTCCAAGACGAACCTTCAGGCTGACTGCGGCCCGCCAACCTCCGAGCTGATTCCCCCCTCGCCGGCCGTCCGTGGACGCCTCCAAGGTTTGGCCACGAGCTTGCGCTTAGGTCGGTCGCACGCTTCCGTGCCCGGCCTCGAAGACTCGGAAACACAGTGCCATGGCCATGGCCGGCTGTCATTCTGGGTCAGAAGACGCCGTCAGCCCATGGAAAGCCACAGCCCCATGGCACAGAATGTGGCTACGAACATTTTTGAACAGAAAGTATAAAGTGTAGTGATGATTCGCCTGGTACCACCACAATGTATTCACGTGAGTCTAAGGGCTCGGTAGTGTTTGTTTTTCCAGCAGCAAAGGAGTGCAGGATGAGCGGCTGCTCTGTTCAACATTCGACTAAGCGGTTTCTTGCTCTCTCTCTCTCTCTCTCCCTCTCTCGTGGCTAGCCAGTCAGTCATTTCTCTCCCAGACAGACATCTCATTCCATCGATTGCCAAGATCTCCTTAGGAGATAAATGGCTGCAGCATTCGCAAGCTGCATACAACCAACTTCCTTGTACCCCTGTGTGCAGGAACACAGATTGAAGAACAAAGCCGAACGATCTTGCATGCAGCAGCCATCGAAAAGACTGCTGTAAGAAGGAGGCATGGCGCAAAACCAGACGGAGCAGCAAGTGGCAAATTCCACCAACATGACTTTAGACAATGAGCCACCTTTCTACCACCCAGACAAGACATGACACGCACACACACACACCCACGCACACACACACACAGACAGGTGGGCAACACCCGATCGCAACAATCATTCTGAGGAACGTACCCTCTTGCCACCGGAGAACGGCACAGGAACTGCGAAGAGTGCGGCTTTCCAGGCCCACTCCAGATTCGGCCTTGGAAGCCGTTCGTCTACAGGGTAGGACCGGGTAGGATGCCGTCGCTCCTTTGCAGGGCCCCGCCGAGGCAGAAGCCCTTTTGCACATCGCCAAGCCGCTGATTGCATGTCCGCAGTGCTCAGATATCACAAGCTTATGAAGTCATGAATGGATCCGGGCTCTCATGCTAAGCCGTTCAAGATCCAACTGCTGTCGTAGGTGCTCCGATAGCCTGAAGTGAAACATTCAGTTCATGCCCATATGCCAGAACCTCCCATGAATCCTGCATCACGTTTCCGGAGAATCCTCCAATTTTCAGAGAGGTTTGAAGGTGGTTCTGGCAGAGGTGCTTCTACCCTGCAGCTCTCACAGGCTACTGGCTCGGTCTTGGGACCTGACGGCAGTCGGGTGTCTCACTAGTAAGTTCAGGCTGAAGCTCCGTCTTGCAGCATTCAGCTAGTATTGCAGGCTAGTAAGCTCTTAGCCAAAGCGTGGCATAGCGTTGCATCACCCCCAGATCGCAAACCGCTCCCTTTCGGCGCCTTCGTTTTGGCATTTCTTGCAAACGGAAGACGTTCCTGGTCCATCCGCGCGGCCTGTCTCGAAGAGCGCGGAAGCTTTGCCCAGGGCCGTCCCAAATATCTAATCTACCTTCTATCTACATACCACACCTGCATGACGGGTCGGGTAGGACGAGGAACAGTCAGGCACGGGCGCTTTTCTGATGGCATGTGGGTTACAAGTATGTTTCATTCAGGTAGACGTGTTTGCATATATTTTGAAGCAGCAACAACAAAGACTGGCAACAATGCCAGCACTCTAATTGCCCGGCCTGCTCCTGCATCTTCAGCCGGCTCCACAGCAGCACGCCCACAATGGTCACCATGAAGCCAACCTGCTCCCCACCCTCTTGACTTAGCCACAGCCGTGTCGTCGGCCGATTCATGACGAAACTCGCGTGGTGCTACACAAACGCGTAGCTTGTGGAAGCTCCACGACTGACAAAAACCACAAAGCAACGTCGCTTTCACCACAACCCTTCCATGCCCTTCCCACCCATACATCTAACTCCTTTCAAACACAGGTGATCACGGGTGCTTGTGATTCAAAGTTGCCGCGCCTGCTGCGTCTGAGAAACCGGGTCCTCAGATTAAGCTCTGCTCAAGCGATACAGCAGAAGTACCGCTATACAATGCGCTTCTTGCACGTGTGCTCCAGACCAGAACGCCTGACACCAATGCCCACGTCCGATGCTCTACTGGGCCTGTCGCTGAGCAGGTTGCTGATGCAAACGAGGCTCGCCGAAGATCAGTGCAGAACAAGACACAATGACCATGTCCTCCAGGTGACAGCCAATGCAGTAAACGGCAGGCTAGGTTGCTTCTGTTCTGGTTTATGCCTGGGACAACCGGGAATATAGCAGAGCTTTGGTACGATCAACGACGGACCGGCAATCCTTCACCACGCCGATGATGACAAAGGACAGTGCGGAAAGCTTCTTCAATGTCACGGCTATGAGAACCTCAGCGCACATCACGCCGACGTCCCGTGGGTTTCGACACGCACGCTCGCAGGCTCGGATTCCAGGCAACAAGTCCGAACTAGAACACTCAGAGGGCAATATCGTGCGACAGATCTGATTCAACAACAGAAACGATACATCTTGTCAAAACCTAAACCATTACCACCACGCATATGACAAGGCTTCACACGACAGCCCTGCGAGATCCGCGCGGGGGGACTGTGCGAAGAAATAACTTAGCTAACATGCTATGTTTTTCATACTAGGACAGGAAGAGCACAGACCACCCATGGATCTCAACAGCAGGCAAGGAACAGGATGCACATATGACATCCTGCAGCTCTACGACACTGCAAAGGAAGGTTTTGCCACTAGGGACACTGACGAATGGGCTACATACATGCAAGGGACATGTAGCATTCAGAGCAGTATCAGACAACTGTTCCAGCACAGAAGGTTCCAGCCGCGCCCGTTTATCGGCACGTCCTTCGCCACTCATGGCAGACAGGTTCAGAGCTCTGCGCTCCCAATGCAGCACTCCCACAAGGAATACATTCAGCAAATTAATAAAAAGCTGGATTGGGAGGGCCGAATGTGAAACCGATCAGAATCCTCTCATCATGTGGCCGAAATCTTCATGAGTGCAAAACGGCAATCGTCAAGTGCGTGGGCCGGTCGCACCAAGACTTTCAGCACCTGGGACAGTTGCCAGTGACGCCGCCTTTGTCACTTGCGCTCACTTCTGCCACTTCCTCCAGCCGCCCTGCCAGTAGTACCAATTGCCTTTCCAAAAGGACCAGTGGCAATTGAAGTTCGAGCTGGAGCTGGAGGTCTGGCTCTGGTTGCACATGCTAGGAACAGGCCGGCCCAGTTCTCTGGCCAACTCTTCGAGGCATGGCAGCAGCCTGATGTCCATCGAACTGCTTGGTGCCTCCAAGCAGGCCAACAAGAGTTCTCGACTGAAGGTTATGCCGGCGTTAGTGTAGACCTTCTTGACCTGCGCTGCGTCGGCACCTTCTTCCTGGGTTGCTTGGTTGGGAGCCCGCTCAGAATCAGTTGCCGACGGTACGTCACTAGGCGAGGCCGTGGGAGCATTCACACCTGGCATTGCAGGTGCTGCAGCTCTGCTGCGTCTTGCAACCATGGCTTTCAGTTCTGCCAGCTCCTGCTGGAGCGCCGAGAGCTTCTTGTCAATGCTTGCCGTCGCCTGCTGCATCTCAAGGAGTCGAGCATGTTGCTCGTTCTGCTTCTGCAGAGTCGAGGCGAAGGCCTCATTGAGGCTTTCAAAGCCTTTCCGGATCATGGGACCGTCCATGGCACGAATCTCAAGCATATGCCGTATCAGCTGAAGTTATTGTTTCTGATCGCTCCGATGACCGATGCTGCTATTGTGTAAAACGCAGCAGCTGCAAGAAAACTACGAGGTTGCATGTCTCGCGGCTCGGGGCTACCGCCACATCTGTGCCTGCAACTTCGACTGCACACACCACGTCTTAAGCCGTAGCCGCTCTTGGGTTTAGTTCTGTTCTTGAGCTGCTATGTGGAAATGTTGCATGTGCAGTCAGCAGGGGTCTTCAACAGAAAGGCGTTTCTTGGCTGCACGTTCGGGCACATGTAGCACCAAAATCATCTGCCAGCTGCCTAGCTCTGGTCACCGAGTCCGAGTGCCAGGCATTTAGCAGGAAAGCGATCAGGGCGTTTACCATCACCCAGTGCCAACTAGGCCAGTGGGCAAAGGCATGAGAACGCATCTTCACCGGGAACAGCTTCCCGCCAAAAGAACAGCGCGAAGCGAAACCCTCACCTAAAACAGCCGTGGATTCCGGGAATGGCGTGAGCGAACTTGGCATGCCAGTTGCAGACGGGATGCTGCCGCTTGAAATCCACCAGCACATCCGGCGTCCAGGTAGCCACCACCCCCACAGTCAGGAAAATCAGTGAGAAAGGCGCCTTGCAGAGTCTGGAGAAAGTTTTCGGGCTTCGGTTTCAATCGCTCAGAGGAACAAAGTCCGTTTGTGATCATGGGCCGCAGGCCTTTGAAGTCGAGAGAAGGCTACCACAGCTTACTGGTAAGTTCCGGCCTGGAACAACACGAAAGTCAGCACGTCTAGCTTCAGACCGGCGCCAGACATCACCTGTGCTTATGAGAACAGGTGTTTAGCATTGGAGGCCCTAGCAAGCGATTTCGTATTGGAATTGTCATGCCTATCAGTCCACCTTGCACACATCCACAAACCCAAGCCACACCTCACTCCTATGTGAGTGGAAGCTCGAGTGGTCCCAAAACTACAGAAAATGCAACGCTGCAGTCATGGCCACTCGAACGGGCTGGCTACAGGTAGCAGCCGGGTGGCAGCTTCACCAATCAAGTTCTTGGAGCACTCAGTCAGCTGTGATGCGAGCTGGAGGATGAGCCCAACCATCCTTAAGTAGCGATGGCACATCCGCCAGTGCCCTCCCTGTCGCATAGCTTTGCACCGACTGCCTGCGTCGTTTCTCACGACCTGGAAGCCAAGGCACACAAAGTGGATTTCCCCGTGAGCACACCTTGCTCGAAAACGAGTGGCTTAAGACGAGCAGACGAAGCCAGGTTGGCCAGGCGTGCCTCTCGACATCCCTCTTCTTATCTCTGCTTCTCAGGCCCCACGCACCCGTATCGGAGCCGGGAGCCCAGCTCTTCCCGCCTTTCTGAGTATCTTTCTTTGTCTGGGGTTTGAGGGGCGTGTGTCAAAGCCTTGCCCCCAACAATGCCCCACTTTAGAGGGAGCCGGCTGCACTTAGCAGCTTAGCAACACTCTGAGGTCCTCACCAAAAGAACACTCCCTATGTACTTTGGAACGGTACTCTCGCTCTCCCTCCCTCCATTTCCGTGATCAGGCAGGAGGCGTTGTGCAGCCGGCAATGACAACGATGAGAACGGAAAGCTTATGCCAGCCTTGGTTGCAGCGCGCTACAGGCAGGAGCTCCAACTGCGATCCACGGATGCTGCCAACTGGCTAAACGTCTGACTTCCAACTGCACAGGACCTCGGTGGGCTGCCGAAAAGCGCCTGAGAGCTCTTGCTCTACCGTGTCGAACCGTGTTCGGCCAGGCCAGGCTGCATGAAGAACATGACCGCCACATTTCCCTGCTTGCAGAATTGAAGAAACGCGACGCTGGAGTACTTGTACGCCTGGTTCCTCAGCTGGGCATGGTGCTGTTAAACACGACCTAGCAGCATGCATTCAGATCCCAGGCCCCACAACAACTATCCCTGAGCATCTGACCGCTGCAGATTGCAAGGTAGGATCAACTATTCGAGCCTGGTAAGCTGAAGTTTGCCAACCCAATGCCCTTGACTTGTTCCTGGCGGAAGGTACGGGAGCACCGCAATTGCAGTCTTGCACAGGCCTTACAACCATGAGCAAAGCATGTCCCAACTTTGCAAACACAACTCCACCTTCAGCTTACAGATTTAGCTCGAGTCAAGTCTTCCGGCAACCCCTGGAGCAGTTTCCATGCACTACAGTCAGCACCGGCGTGCACATGACAATCTGCACAGAATACATAAAGCCCGCCTGATTCGACCGCCCAGGGAACAGACACTGACAGATGCAAACAAGCTTGTGGCGTCACTACACCGCGCCAATACAGCCAGGCATCGAGCAGTACAAGGCCAGGGCAAATAGCAAACCTAACGGAGCAATCCACTTGGCAATCAGCCATAGGTTGGCCTGGCAGCTTCTTGGAGGAGAATGGAATTTGTTGAGAAGGTCATGACTGCTCCTGTAAAGCTTGACAACTGATCCTAAATACATCGGCGAATGCCAGTGCAGAGGGCTGCAAATAGCTGGATTTTACCGGATACACAATGCCCCTGGAAAGCCACATCGACGACACCCACACAGAGCCTTGGCCATGCCCATGGATGGGTAATACCTGGAGCAAGTGGCGTCTTTGCCCTGTCAGGCAGGTGGGCTACGTCCAGGCCCCTGGCTGCGGTGCTACCTTGTAGAAGGCCAATGAGAGGCACAAGGTTACCACCTGGGACGTCGGAAGGAGCACGGCAGAAGGGAGGGGCGACTGGATCATCCCAAGGCAGCGGCCATGTGGATTGCTGTGAGATGCACAGCATGGGAGAACCTCACGCCAGCCGTCAGAGCAGTGCCACTGCGGCGTGCCCATACGCACCCCGACCATGTGCCAGCCTCCCTGGCTGCATCAGGAACTTGTTGAATGATATCAGGGTAGAACTTGTCACGATATACACAGTTCCTCGGTTATCGGGCAGGCAGCAGAACTACAACTCGTTGTCGGCCGGTTCTATCCTGTCGGTTTATTGTGACGAGCTTGTTTTGTGGCAGCCCGGTCCCTTCTGCAAGCTCTCTGATGTCAAGTCTCCGATCAGGATAGTCTGCCACACCTTGGCTGCCGTGGGCGGAAGGATGCCTAGGCCGACCCTCGTGGAGCCAAAGGCCCTGCAAGTGAGCCGAGAAGCAGAAGCCACCTCATTCTGATTCTCGGGCTGTCCGGCCATGAAAGTGGCAAGAAGGTCCTCACTCCGGCTGTGTGGTCCCCTCAAAACATGGGAAAGTCGCTTGTAGGGTCACCCATGCATCCGGGTCCTGACAAGAATTTGGCACGTACCTGGGCTCTTAGGCGTGGGCCCTGCTTTGAATCTGCTACGCTTAAGAGCGAGGGGACGAGAGGGGGGGTTGGGTGTGTCCAAGGCAAGCCCAGTCTGTGGAAAGACAGCTTCTGCTCCAACTGACCGAGCCATTGCATACAAGCCGCTTGCTTGCGGGGGGGTGTCCGATTTGGCTATAAAGCTGTAAGAAAGAGGAACGTGGCAGCGGAGACAGCACAACGTGAGGTGTAAGACAATCTCCTGCAAACGACACTGGCGTTCCGCCTTGACATGCTGGCCACCCATGCAGCAGAAACTGCAATCAACGCTTCAATGCCCAGGCGTCCGTGCACACCGCCCTTCTTTCCCATGGCCGCTAGGCCTGCCCCGCTAGGGATGACTCGCATTGCAGGCCATTCAGGCATTCGGACTTGCTTGGTGATTCCCGTTCGTGATCCTGCTGAAGCACAAAGCGAGCCTGTAACTGTCCAGGCCCACCGCAAGAATCGCTGCGTTATGGGCTCTCCGGCCTTCGAGACCTCGCAAGAACCAACTGCGAGAATCGCACAAACACGGGCAGAGCACTGAGATTTCTAAACCACGTAACCAGACAGTATCAGTCTTGAAACCAAACTAGACCACAGAAATACGATTAAATTGATTAACCTAAACCCAAATCCCCGTACTCTGATCATGCCGCATCACCAGCAATCACGAGTCTTTGTCTGCACAATCGCTGCTCGGTTTGTGGTCTTTGGAACTGTACACATGTGGCACATGTGGCTCCTAAAGCCTGAAATTGGAGCAAAACAAAATCTGCAACAACAAGTCGGCCATGTCCAGCGCGGCGGAAACACTGGCACTGCTCAGGTGTGTTGCCTGCATTCACAAACGTTCCGCCTTGCTCTCAGGATCCCGACAAACCATGACCTGCAGGGATTCACGAAGTCGCCCTCATGCTCCTCCCTGTGGGGCGGGTTGCACTTCAGCCATCTCCCCTTCGGTCTTGGCAGAATCCTGCATGTCGAAATCTTCCTCCTCCTCGTGAGCCCTCTTCGCTTTTTCGGGTGCAGGAATGGGTCCTTTGCCTAGAGCTTTGCACATGGTGGCGAAGAGCTTCTTGGATTTCTGGTCTTCCTCCTTTTGGCCTTGCTGCGCACGCTTGAGCAAGCTGCGGGAATCACGGTTCTGTGGGTCCAGCTCTATCAGCCTCTTGCAATCCTGTATGCAGTCCAAGAAGTTCTTCATGCCGAACTGGGCTTGCGCACGACGGAGGAGAGCCTTGAGATTCTGAGAATCTTCCTTGAGGACGGCATCGCAGGCGCCCTTGGCCTCGAAGTGATCATCCAACTTTAAGTAGCAGGCTGCTTGGTTTAGCTTGCAGAGCTTCTTGAGCTCCTTCGCCTTGGCTTTGTTCTCCTCTTTGAAGTTGTCGACATAATTGAAGAGGTCTGCCACCTTCTTGTATCGCTGCAGCGCCAGGGTAAAGCGGCCACTCTTGAAGAGACTGGTGCCAACTTCCTTGCGCTGAGCCCCAAAATCCAGCTTCTCCTCCTCGGACATGCTCCAGGTCTCCTTGGTCTTTGCGAAATCCTTCAGATTCACTGTGAACCGAAGCGTGTCAGCTTCAAGAGAGCTGAGTCCCAGCTGGGCTTCTGCCGCCTGGGCCTTCGATGCCGTGATGATGGCCTTCTCCCCCTTCTTCATCGAAGAAACGGCACACTCCAGGGCGTCGCAAACATCCCCATTTCCCAGCGCGAACTCAAGGGCCTTGGCCTGGAAGCCGGGCAAGCTCTGGCCAGAAGCGTCTGTGGCAGCTTCAACTTCAAGCGTCACCTGCGCGCCGTCCTGGGGCATCTCATAGCCCTCGCCCTCGACGATCTGCTTCTTCATCACAGAACTGTTGGATTGGAAGGAAACATCCTTGGTCTCATAGATTTGCGAGAGCTTGATGGTCACCGTGGCACCATCTGGGCTTCGGTCACCGTACGCGTAGTCTTTGGAGCACTTGAGCTGAACCTCCTCACCCACCTTCATGCTTTGCAGGGCCTTGTCGCAGGCCTTCGCAATGGGGCCCAGGGCTGAGCTTTCGGAGCCTAGAACATACTCTAGATCAGTGTGCTCCTCGAGGATGCCGTCGCCCGCCTCCGCTTTCACTGAAGCGAGCACCTCGCTGCCGATTTTGGGGGTTCTCCAGCCGGAGCCCTCCGTGATTCGAGTCAGAATCACACCCTCATCTCCGAAGAGATCAGACTTGGACATCCAGCTAATCAGTTCCACCTCGAAGACCAGGGTCGCGTTCTCTGGGATCTTGGGCGGCGAGCCGTTCTCGCCGTACGCGAACTCTGGGGCCAGGGTGAACTTGGCAACCTCGCCTTTCTTCATTGTGGCCACGCCCAAGTCCCAGCCCTTGATGACCTCACCCCTTCCCAAGGTGAACACGAAGGGGGTGCCGCGAGACCGGGAGGAGTCAAACTCGCTGCCATCGGCCTGCAGGGTGCCAACGTAGTGCACGGTGACTTCGTCCCCTCTTTGGGGCATCTTCCAGCTTCCATCAGGTGCTGGAGTCAGCACCTCTTTCTGCACGCCCTCTGGCAGCTCTGTGGGCATGTCCCCCATGTCGTCGTGGGACATGCCATCCATTCCATCCATATCCATGCCAGTCTGGGGGAGTTCCTCGTCCGACATTGACATTTCTGGAAGACGCTAGCCGCTGGAATCCAGCAAAACCTTCCTTGCCTCGCCTGGGTCGAATTGCTGAAGCCAATATGGCCACACGACGGATTTGAAGGTTATGTCGTTGCAAGTGTACAAATCGACCGGAGTCTGCTGCTGCAGAAGATCTCAGACTGCGCACAAACCACTCGGGCCGTGGCCGTGGACGCGGCTTCAAAATCCTGGTGGGTGGCTGAGTCACATACGCGCTAGCAAGGACTTCCACTGCAATCCTCCCAGGACAACACCTCCAGGACAGCCCAATATCAACCTTTAGGGTCGGTGCGCTACCCACAACTACTCCCCTCTGGCCTTTCTCTGTCAGTCTCACGGCTTATTCCGTTGCTTGCACCGTGCATGTTCGAAGCCCTCAACCTCGGGCTAGGGGCCTCAGTAATTAGAATAGGGTTTTGGGGCCCATTATACTACAATTATACTAAGGAACCCCCAAAATAGCATTTTGGTACTCCCTACAGTATATGACTCACCCCTGTCTATGAATGTCCCACGGCCACCTGCAGTAATTTCCACGCGAGGACCAGTGCTTTACATGGGCCCTTTCTGCCCTAAACTCACAACCAAAAGCCTCAGCCCCATCCCAAGCTCCTGGGTTGCAAGTTGCTCCGCGGCGGCGTAGAGCTTCAGCTTGGGTAGTGCCCAGGCCTCTTCTGGGAGTCATCTCATCCATCTCACTGTTGCTAATGCGTCACTGACAAGACTTTTTCCCTCTCGCATTGCTTTCACTGACAAGACTGAGAAGTAGGGTTGATGCTGCCTTTTCTGGGTTACAGGTAGAGTAGCTACGTCGATACTAGGCGAGGCAACACTTTCCACCGTCCGAGTCCGGCAACTCCAAGCCCCCGCCTAACCCTAAGGCCCTGGCACGAACGTTGACCCTACAACAGGGGCAGCTCGACTCTCGCAGCTGGAACTCTTTTTCGATGCTCTGGAAAATCCGACTTGCAAGCTTCATACGGTCCTACAATGCATAGCGATCGTGCTTCTTGGCTCTGAGCCGCGCGCCGTCAGATCTACGTGGTAGCAGGCCTTTGGTAGCTCCTGTCAGGGCATGTTGAAGCGACTGAAGTGCCGAGACTTCACCGAGGGTTTGGAGCCTTTCGACGCTCACACTCGCACACAGCAGGCAAGGCTCCGCACAATCCATCGTATCTCCCCTACATCAGCTCGGGCAGCTCATATCCTTTGAGGTTTGGGCTCCTCCAAGAGCCGCTTGGCTCCTCGATTGGAGACCTTGGGGTTCTTGTTGGAACAGCCCTGTAAACATGGGCAGTTTCAGGCAGGGAATCGATCTTGAGACATGTCCTCCGAAGCCTCATAGGCAACTGTTGATGGCCTTCAAACGTATCGAGAAAAACAAGTTCTCTCCGGCGCCGGGTGCTTCGGGCCGCTCCGTCCAAATAACAGAACTATGATGATCCTGATGCTAGAAGCCAATGCCACAGTATGCTACAGCTAGCAGTCAACGTGGTGAAGGACCTGTCGCGAAAACTGCCTTCGACTCAGGGACAGCCCGCATGCATTCGCACCGAATCTCCCTCCATGAGCAGAAGTTGCAAGCCCTTGCCAGCTTTTAAGCTTCTCATGAAACAGCCATTGCCGATTCGGCACCTGAGATAGCCCCAGCTCAGCACGTCAGCTTGCCGCCAAGAGACCATGTACGCGTGCGTGCCTGCGAACCATCCATGGGACTGGATCATGTTTCGTTGGATTGCGGCAGTTTTGTGGTGGCCTGCTGGTCGGTGTGGGACGAAGACGCCTGGCCTTCGATGTGGACTGGTTCGCAGTAGGCACTCGCATAAAATGTGATACGTCTACTCAGACGTACTGCTGCACTGGGCGAGCTGGAAGCATCACGGCATGTAAGTGCTCGGCGCCACAGTCCGGGTAGCACCGGGAGATGGTCGACCACCACCGGAACCTGAGACTGCTAGATAGATGTTTTGAAGTTGTCTTGTGCACTTCATTTCTACTGCCTGACTGTTGACTGTTTCCCACGGGAGAGGTGGGGGGCTCTTTTGACTTGCTTTGAGTTGGATGCGCTGCCGATTGTCACCGATTGTCATGGTTAGCACGAGGTGCAACTCTGTACTTTAAGTACAGGGTCCATCTGAGTCGTGGCTGTCCATGCTGTCACGGAAGCCAAGACGACGAAAGACCACAGAGCTATCCAAAGACGAGATGAGAATCAACAAGACACAACAAAGCACGCGATAAACTTCAACAACCAAGGTTGTGACAGAACGACCTATTCGAACCAAAGGAAAATTTAGAAGCAGGGTACCTTGGGTACCAGATGTGAAGCAAGCTTTCTGCACCGTGGCAGAAGCGGGGTTATGTTTGCAGCAAGCATATTCAGCGCCGGGTTCAAGCAACTCTCCGTGCCACAGTCGGGCCGAATGCCTCCCGGCATTGCCCTGCCTTGCCATTCACCCCTAAGTCCTAGATCGGGAGGTTTTCAGACGGGTCAAACTGCACACCGCAGGCCATGTTGGCGGGCACGGCGATGTCAATCTGCTTCGGGTTCGGTAGGTTGAGGTCCTCCATGAGCTTAGCAAAATCCTCTGGGGACTTGGTCAATCTGGGGTTGAACATTTTCTCCTCCAGGACGGTCGACACCCCTCTGTCCTTGTAATCATGGCCTGGGCAGATGAGGGCATCATCTGGAAGAGTGAAAATCTGCGTGTGAACACTGTCATGGAGAGAAAAGGAGTTGCCCTGCTGGAAGTCGGTCCTGCCACAGCCACGAATCAGAAGGGTGTCACCGGTGAAGGCAAACGTGGCCGTCTGGGTCATCAATACATGTCACACAGCCATCAGTGTGGCCTGGAGTTGCGCGAACCTCCAGGGAAAGGTCGCCGAACGTCACCTTGTCCCCGAGCTGCACGTGGATGTCTGCTTGGGCCCCAGACGACTTGGAGATGATGGTCTGCACATGTGGGCAGTCCTTTCGGATCGCACCGCCGGAAGTCACATGGTCTGCATGGCAGTGCCTAGGTCAGGCAAGAAATTGCCTGCAGAGTGAGAGCTGAGCAACAGTTCTGTCCACGTGTCACTGAGTGCGGTTCGTGTTCAGCACGTACTTCAAGTGCAAACCCAGCTCTGTGATGGCCTTTAGGTCGCGATCCTTGTGCTCCAAAACCGGGGTCGATCACACAGCTTGCTTGGTGGCTGGACAGGCAATGAGGTATGTCCTTTGCTTCTCTCCCTGCCACTACCGCAATGCCTACATGCAATTCAAGGACAACGAGTGCTCACAAAGTAGCCAAGCGTCAAAGTGCTGGACACGGGATCAAAGAACTGCCTCACCTCGGGGCTCTGCTGAACAAGTGGGCTGCCATCCCGTTGTCCCAGCGAGGGCAACCTCGACTGGAGCCAAGCTTTGGCCTCCGCTCTCACGGTGTCGATCTGGAGATCTGCAACCAGAAGGTCTACGCAGCCCGGGGTGTAGCCGCGCATCTTCGCCATCCAAGCGAGCATGGCAATTGCATCTCGGTTTGCACTGGTGCACTGCGATCATCAAAGGGCGAGGCAGCCGGGCAATGCAGTTAACCAGCTCCTCGACGCTGCTGGCTGGCAGGTCTTTGTTAGGCCCGGCTTGAAGGGAATGATCTCCAACTCGCAGCCCTCTGCCCGTATGGGTGCAGGGAAGTAATGCTCATCCGAAGTCTCATTCAACTACAGCCATGCTGCCCCACCACATCGCAGCACAAGTGACCACTAACCAAGACGTCTCCAGGCAGCGCAGGTCCGCGGAGCGGGAACCGGGCTTGCATGTTCTGGACTCACGGCTAATTACTGTACGGGTACTCTAGGACTCTAGGTGTCCCTGAAAACGTGGCATCTTCTTGTCCTTGATTGGTGCACCAGCGGAGCAGCCCATGGCGTTGAGACTACACGCGACAATGATCCGGGACACTCCTGATCCAGCTCTTTGCAGGATTCAATGCCGTCTTGCGTTGCTGACGTTGCAGCTCGACAAGCCCCAATGCAGGCATGCTGCATGCTCAAGCAACTTGTGAATTCTGTCCAAGCGGCAGAAGGAGTAGAACCTGATCAGCGTCATGCTTCGGAGCGTGTGATCCGCAAGCGATGCGTGTTTGCCAACACGACATGCCAACACACAGGTGCCTGTTTCCTGGGATACAGCCGTCACGGCAAATTTCAATTTCTATCCGAGCAGCTTCATGTAGGAGGGCTCCTTCACCGGATTGACGCATCCCTTGGCGAGGTCTGTAATTGCACATCTTGACACTGTACATACCTCTCAAGCGTCAGCTTCCTTCTGATTCTGGATGTTACACAGACACTTCTTCCCGGGGAAGTACAGTATCTCCGACGAGACGCAATGGCACCAAGAAGGCAAACCTGCCGTAGCTGCAGATCGCATGTTTAGTTCTGCACTGTGTTGGCCCTTGCTCCAATAACTTTGGATGGGAGCTCTGATGGGGAGCAATCACATTCTCATGGGCGGCTCGCCTCCCAGTCGTCCGGCAGGTTTGACATGAGCTCGCCCAGGCGAGCTTTGAAGTTATCCACCAGCCGCACGTCATCCTGGCTCGGAGCGATACCGTAGGATAGAACCTCGTGTTACAGCATGAAGGCTCGAAGCCTCAACAGTCTGCTAAAGAGCTCGTTAGCTGTACAAGGAATTGGTGGTTCACCGACAGCTTGGCTTAAAGAGTCACTATAACAAGGAGCTACGGACACCGTGAATGATGCTACTAGTGACTAGTGATGGTAATGCTCGCAAGGTCACACAGCGAAGGCTATCTCACCAACTCGTGTCATTCATCGCCAACGAAGAGACGACAAGAAACGGCAAAGGCCCAGCACCAGGAACGGCACCTCCAGCACGACCACTGCAGGCAGGTCGTCGTCAACAACCTGTACAAGCCATTTGCACGTGAACCCCCATTCAGAATAAGTTGGCTAAGCTGGATGTACTGTAGTTTCTTTGGTGAGCCTATAAGACTGATCTACCTGTCAATACGACAGTTTGCAACAATGCGTGTGCATAAAGGAAGAAACAAGCAAAACCAAACGTGCCAGGATAGTGATGATGGGAATCCACTTCATTTTCATGTCTGGCCTGCCTTCGTGCCATGGACAATGTATATGTCTATGTATGTATATATAATTATATATATATACAAACACACACACCCACCCTCACACACACAGACACACACACACACACCCGCACACACACACACACACAAAGGCCTTCTGCCAGATCCGGCGATGGCTCATGAAGCAGCCAACCATACCCTTGGTGCAAAACCTCGGCATCAAAGCAGCGCAGGGCGCTGCGCTTCTGAGTCTGTAGCTGGCACTGCTCAACATTTTAGTCACACTTTTCCTTCGGATGCTGCCAAACGCACCGCTAGAGGGTGACGTGTTGAGGCGCATGGCGACTGGATGAGGGGCTCGGGGCTAGATTCTCCAGAACAGGAGACGAGTAGTTTGCATCTGGGACGGATATTATAGAATGCTAGCAACTTAGTCTTCGGAGTCGCGCCACATCCATCCCGCCTCTTGTTCTGCCTCGTCATGAGACAGCCCACAAAACGAGCCGCACAGCGAGATGATGCTGAAAAACTGTGCAGTTGTGACCTTCCGGCACTGTACAGCACAACAAAAGCCAAGGGAAGCAGACAGTGACGCCAGGATCCAGAAGCGACTCCTGGAGCTCCTTTCAGCTGTTCGCATCCTATGATCTCCTATGTGTATACTATAGGTGCATACACATAATATGTATGTGAATATATATATATATATACATACACACACACACACATATATATATATACATATTGCATAAGCCCGGCCTCAGCCAGACCCTCACTGGAAGGACGCCACTGTCACTCCGCATGATCAAGTGTAGGCGGCTGCCATTCAGAAGAGCTGGTTGCATGTTGCGGCTGTGGCGGCCTCGGAGGCTCAATCAATGTGGCTCGACTATCAGGTGGGGGTCCAACTAGCAACACACGCAGGTAGACTAGTAGATGCTTCTGACGACCCTTCACACCCCGGGAAACTGCGGCCGGAAGGCTGGCTTCAGTCTCTAAGTCTCCAAGACCTCCACACTCAGAAGTCCAGCTTCCGCACCGCCATCCACTCTGCCACCTCCTCGTCCGTGATTTTCGCCCGGATCTCCTGCTGTTTGTCAGATATGTGATATAAACATCGTGTCCGACAACTGTGCGACTGAGGACGATGGGGATAAGGGTGCGGCCGCAACGAGAAGGTAGTCACATTGTTAACACTCGGTGCGAATGCAGTCCACCGCCGTCTCACCCCGACGCATCCTGATGTCGCTTCACCAGCACCTTCAAGACCTCTATCAACTTGTTCTTGACCTGCATCACTGCATCACAGTCATGCCAAGCTGGACATGCGGAGAGAGCACGCATGCGATCTCTGCATCGCCTGCCCGGTGTTCCAGTAGTCTTCGCCTTTGCCTGAGCCATACTGCTCCTGCCAGCACGGGATGCACTTAAACTGCAACTTGTCTGGCCAGCATAACATCGCAAGTCAAGCCCATAAAGCTGCCGATGCAAGTGACATAGACAACATCGCAGAACAATCCTGTTGTGTTGCAGTGCCTTGGAGGAGGACCATAACGCCCTGTTGCGAGAGCTTCGTATGCCCAGTCCTCTATCTTCCGGAGCTCGGCATCGTCATCCAGGAAGAATCTGAGCCACCTTGGATCTTCTTGTCAGTGACCAGAAATTCCACTCTCCAAGCTTCAACTGTCATTAGACCTCACAGGACGCCTCGTCCACGACAGCAGGTGATCCGTCAATATTAACACATTAGGTCAATTTGATCATAGTAGACCTCTAAACTCCAAGTCGGTGTTCATCAACAGTCCTGGAGCCAAAGGCGAGCTTTCCTGCTACACAGCTGCCGCTCTAGGTGTCGAGGCTTTGCCTCGGTGGATGTCTAGACTCTAGACGCTACCACATGAAGTCAGCCCGAATCACTCGACTATTTACGCTTGAGAGTCGACGAGGTCTCTTGCGCTCCGACAGCGATACCTCCTCGTCAACGAGCCCTAGTTCCCAGGCCAGCCAAGCCACTGGTAGGACACGTCCACATCCTTAATGACACGAACGAGCCCACTGGTTTATTTGGGCTGTTTCTGGGCCCCACCACTGGCTTTAACACGAGAACATCTGACAAGTTCAAGGTGCTAGATCGGCTCCCTTTTCTTTTTGCTCTTTGGCCGTTTGCCGGCCACCTCAGTCTCCATTTGCATGCACCCCTTCTTTTGGACTGCAACGAAGCGAGAAGCGATCCAGAACATGACATCCCATGCCTGAGAAAGCGTACTGCTTGATCTTCTTCTCAATCTCATCGGGAGTGTCTGTCAAGAAGATTGCCTGAAGCTGCTAGCTGCTAGCTCTAGTTGCAAAACAGTTCCTTCCAGCCGAATTCCTCTTGACGTTGTTCAACTACAGAAATGAGTGTCTTATATGATACGGTATGATATATACTGCATGTTATAGATTATACTGAAGTTATACTTAAACATGTTATGCTACGAGTATCTTCCGAAGCAACCTGATGCATCTGAATGGCTGTGTTCGTGTCAGAGGCAGCCATTTTGCCATCCGCGCCAGTCAAAGGCGGGAAGAACTTGCCTCTGGTCTTTCAATGTTATGTTTAAAGAAGTTTCATGGTCTACTAGGGGCTTTGACATGACGTTGCTTGTTGTGCCATGTGGGGACACTTTCAATGCTTCGTGAAGGCCCAGAGACATGCTGGTCCAGTCAGTGTAGGCCAGGTGAATCACGCCAGACGGAGCCAGGAGTGGCGGCTTCGTGTCTTAAAGCACTGTTTGGTGCAGTTTCTCCTTTCTCAGATGATTCCTCAAAAGTGTGGTGCACACTTATTATTGGGTTCTCACGTTCGGCGTAAGTACGGCCTTGGTTGCCTTTGTGGCTCGGTGCGGGTTTTGGGCTTGACAGGTTCGGGAGAGCTTGAAACCCTCGAAACCCGCAAGACAAGGCGGGGAGGTGTTGCGGTCGGGGTCGTGTTGGTCGTATCACCGTTCAGGGATCCTCTGAAGTTTGTCATGATGCTCTGGTGCAACAACCTTTTTCACTTTGGGGGGCGGGGGCTCTAAAATTCAGAAAGATCCCCTCAGATAGAACAAATCCCCGGGATGCTCAACAAAAGCCGAGCGGCAATGAATCAGGGACGGCTTTCCTTTGAGGGGATGATCCTTCCTCGGGACCCGGCATTCAGTAACTTTCCGGCAGTGGAGCGATCCTGAATGGAAACACGCCTAACATATGCATCTTAGTCTTAATGCCTTCGATCTAGAGCCCAGTCTGCTCGACACAGCTCCTGTTGACACTGTATTTCCCCTGCTTGGAGGCGGGTGCAGAACGTTGGTGCGGCTGGGCGTCGGGACTAGCTTGTGGGCAATGTCTCGAGTGACCTGACCAAGCGTCACTGATGACGTGCGCCCAAAGTGCCGCACCAATCGGTCGGACACAACAGGAGGTGCGGGACACCCCATTCTGAACCTTGTATCGGTTGCTTGACCAAGCGACCCGGAAGTATGGATCCTGATCGATCGCGCAAGGGATCCTTGGGGACTCCACTGGTGGCGTGTGCATGCGCGAGGCTTTGGTACATGGGCGCCAGATCCCTTGACTTGGGCTCCAGCAAGCAAGGCAAGCGCTCGTTGTCCCCAAGAGGCACTTTGAAGGACGAGGAGAAGGAAGGCACCGCCTGCTGGTCCGTGAGACTTGATCGAGTGTTCCCTTTGCAAGGCCTCAGTCCTTGCCTGAACGGCCGGGAAGGCAGACTGTCCGATGTTCGAGTCTCCCTGGAAGCCGAATGCCTGGCACATCGGGCTTTCCCGCACCGTTCTAGTTCTATCCGGCCCTGACGAACTTTGCCAGGCCACGGACTTGGCTGTGTTGTAAGTGATTGCTTTCCAAGTCCGTACGATGTTGGGGTACATGTGTCCAACCTGTCAGAGGGTTAGGACCAATCTGAAGCTTACATCCCCTCTTGTAGCTGAAGCAGATCCAACAAGCCAATCGCCGAGCGGGGGGCGTACTCGCAGTCGGAGAAGATGAAGGTCTTGCTCTTGTCAAAACCGCAAGCAATGATGTCTTTGGCGTTTTCGACGGTGTATCGCCGGTAAAGGTCCCTCGAGTGGCTGGACTTCCAGAGTGAAAAGAGCTCGAGAGCTCTGAGAAGTGTATAGAGCTTATGCCAAGCTGCAGATTGTCTCCCTTGTCCGGATCGTACTCGCCCTGATGCAAGAAGCATGCTCGGGCTTGAAACCAAGAACGCAGTTGCCAATCCTGGCTTCCGTCAAGATCAAGAAGAAGAACCATCACTCGCCTTCCACAAAAACTTCTCATCGTCGGTCATCTGAATGACCAGCGGTACGTTGAATGCCTTTTGAAGCCACCTTGGCCGGAGATAAGGAATCATACCCAGAACTACAAATCATCCATATATGGGCTTCAAGGAGGCCGACGGCCAACATTAAGCCCGAAGCTGGAACACCCCAAGCCCTCGCACTTTCTACATTGCGTACCGAAGCCGCTGAGTGAACATGAAAGGCAGCAAGTGCCCGAGATGCATCGCCTCGGGCCGATGGGACTGAGGCTGGGAAGAGCAACATGTCGGAAACCAAACTGTTGCTAGCTGCTAGAGAGACACCGCGCAAGAAAGGAGCAACATGTCGGAGGCGGTGAACCCCGAGCAAAGCTAACACCTTCAGCCGTGGCGCCGCAGAGCTGGGCCCTCTGCCTGTGTAGAGGTAGAAAGGCATCCCTTTCTCCTGCGCGGTCGGAAGCCAAGAATGCCAAGCCTCAAACTTCCTGAGGACTGCAAGAGGCTAAACAACTCCTGCAAGGCACAGATGGCATCCAGCTCGCGGTGGGAAAAGAATATATTCCTCCGCCTCGTCACGGCATTCAAAAGCCCTGCAAGGCCGCGCATGCCTCAATCGCATCTTCTGAAGCCTGAAGTCTTCGACTGCTTGGGCACATTGCTTCAGGAGTTCGTATTTCAACTGTCCTAATCTTGTGCCGGGGATCAGCCAGCAATGCAAATCGGTGACGCGTCCTGCACCAAACAAGGCATTGAGTCTTGGCGGATGCATTGTCTGAATGCACTTGTCACCTCTTGCTGTTCAAAAAGAAATGTAAGAACACACAGGCACACATGCGAAGAGATGCGAAGAGTAGAAGGACAGGCAGGGACGTGGCCGTCCTGACCCCACTGTCAGCTTGCGGATCCTCTCCTTGGCAGCGATCCAATTAGCACACAACCCGCGCTGCGGGAAGCCTTTCATAGAATGTCTAGCTCGCTCGAGGAAACTCCCGCTGACCTTGGCATGCTGCAAGCAGCAGCACTTCACTCTCAAGTACACATATGCGAATCTACACATTCATGTCTTTGTGCGTTGTTTGTTCTCTGCATGTCGAATTCTTTAAAAAGCTGAAACAGATTCACAGTCCAATGCAACATGGACCCGAACCAGAAAACCTGGCTCGTGCGCGGAACAAGGTTCTAGCAGCTCCGGGGAGATCTTGGTGGAGCCGAAGTCCCGCACCAGCTTCTCGTAGTCGATCTTGCCTAGGACACTTACATTGCAGAGCAGCCGTCGCAGTCGGCTGAGGGTTGGGGAGTGTCGCCCGTTGAGTTCTTCTTTGAGTTTGTTCGGCCTCGACTATTCCAGTGCTTCGTGCTCATTCGGTGGCCATCGTTCTGCCGGCTACTTAAAATTCGTACCGCTGCACCTCGCGCGATCGCCCGATGACAACTAGTTTCGCAAAGCGTCCCTTCACCGACCATGGATCCACGACCATGTCACCAGCCTCACGGGAGGCGAGCAGCGATGACACTTGCTGCTACACACCGCAAGCACAACGCAATCACGTCACGAAACACAAGAAGCGCTGCATGAAGTTTCTCTATCTTACGTACACCGACGACCAACACCATGCAGGCACAACCCCGTCCCCCCGGCGGCCAAATCTGCCTCTGCGGTCTCGGTCTCTGCTGGGGCCGCAGCAGCTGTGGAAGCTTTGGCTGCCTCCCAGCAGCGGGAGAGCGTCTTTGTCGAGCTCTTGACTCTTTGATTGAAAACAGCAGGCTGAACGGGATTTTTTGCCAACTTTCTTCCCCGTGACCGCTGCCTCCTTGGTGGCATCAGGCACGTCCACGCCCACGACAGTCACACCTGAAACGACCCGGCTCTGGAGACCTCGCTCCCTGAAAACAACTTAGCCAACCGCTGAGGCAATCTGCTGCCAAGAGACGGACGGAGTTGTCGGCGAGGGCCTTTGCCACATCCTTATTCGCAACCCTGACATGCTCACGTTACAGAAACCTTGAAGAGATCTTTGCCTACGCCGACGTGTGAAAAGTCCACAAACAGATTGGCCAAATTGATGACCCGCAGCGTGGATGATCAGCGACGTGTTTTCAGCCCAGGGTCCTCGCTGGGTGCATCTCCCTTCATATCAGCCGCGGCTGCATCCGGGTTCTGCACACCGAACTTCACGATGACCTGCTTCTTCTTGGCCTTTGTTACAAGAAAGCTTTGGCAATCACTCGCACGCAATGCAGCGCTGGACGCTGAAGCTTGCAGGTCTGCAGTAGTACTGAGAACAGTGCCATGATCATGGTGTCCGGCTTCTTCTTTGAGCCAGCTTCGACCTCCTTCTGCAAAAACTCAATCTTTCCGCAGTCTGTCGTCGTAGCACAGAGTGTCCAGTTATTCGGGATCTCCAGCAAAGCAGCGCCCGGCAGATGAGCAAGCCGTAGCTTGTCAGAACGCTGAGATTTGGGCTCGTAGATGGCCTCCCCGTACTTGGCTTCTGCCTCGGGCCGGTCCATCTCCCAAACGGCGATGGCTCCGCCTTCCGCAGCCAGGCGATTGGCCTCGGCCTCCAGGGCATCGAGCAAAGGACCGTGCAGCTCGTCTTTGGGGAAAGGTGATCGGGTAGATCCCTCCAAGCTCATGGTCAGCTTGGAACATCCGGGCTCTGATACCCAAATCGGCTGCAGCTCACCACCGCAGGGCCCAGGCTGCAGGCCCAGGACACGTGCAGCGGCGCCCCGAACCAGAATGGACGCTGTGGCGAGGGATGGAGGTGGCGGCGGTGGCAAAGGCCTCGGCTTCTTCACTTTGGCCTTGGCTTCAGCCTCGGGATACCCAGGGCTCCCTTCGGCCATCGCTCTCCAGCCTGCCAGGGCATCTTTAAGAAAGCTCAGAGCTCTGAGGATCGGTGGCCACTAATCCTTGATGGATACATAGAAGCGGAGCCCTCCCTTGCGCAAAACCCACCTCGGCCGCTGCAGAGCTTCTGGCTCTGCACCCAGGTCTGAGGAAGCCAAATCCAGCGTCGCGCCGTCGCGAGCACCAAGCGATGCGCGGCAAACAAATCGAGATGCGGGTGGTATACGCTGATCGATGAGTATACGGGCTTGTGCAATCCAAACATATCCAAACTATGGCCCGCGTAAGCTTGTTTGGCATATGCAACATCGCAGAACGGCTTACTCTATCTGCTATCTACCAGCCACAGGTGGTCTGAGTCTAGAAGGTCTCAGCTGTGCAATGGCTGTGGGCGCAAGTGTCAGAAGCTTCAGCTAGCCCCCAGCTTTGGGCTCCAGCCCTTGGGCTGTGAGATCAAGGGCCTGCGGGCCTACAGCTGCACGAGCTGCACTATTCCTGGTGACCTTCGGTGTTCGAGGCATTCTCGGCTAACCTCTCCGCCAGCTGCACGTCAAGACGGCTAGATTCCGGCTAGACGGCTTGAGGTCTGAACAACTCCAGCCTCAGAGCTCTCTCCGCCCTGGCCCTGAACTCTCCCAGCTTTCCGTGAGTCCACAGGGCCAACAGCAGCGTTCGGGCTCCCGGCCATCGCGCTGACCCTGCAGACAACACAGCCCTTCAATGCTGCGCTGTGCAGATTGTGCCCGGCTGAGCAACCCGTGTTGTGCTGCCAACCCTTGTTTTACTGCTCGGGATAACCTTGGTGTTGATCTCTCCCTAGCAGAGTAAACTGGAGGCCCGGGTAAGCCTGACGGTGGTCGACTTCTTTATGCTTCATCTCGAACGAAGCCTTCTTCCAGCTAGACTTCTCTGCTAACCACCGGTTGGAAATGTGCACTTGAGGCCTCAAGTCCCTATGCTCTGAGGTCCGAACAAGTCGCCACATCCCTCAGCTGCTCGTGGGTCATAGCCTTCCCATCCGTGCCCGGGAATCGCTCGACCTGTCTGTATCTGTTTCAAGATCTCGGGCTTCGGGCTTCGGAGGTCGACGCTACCTTTCGCTATAAAGTTCCGGAGTTCTGAACTCCTAGTCCCAAACCGTGAAAGCCCTTCAGTCGGTCGGTCGGTCGGGTCATACGCCAGGCGGCGCGTGGACAAGCAAGGATCGGCACACCGAACGACGCCAGACAACGGGGTCATATACAAGTCTGGCTACTTCACGGTGATCAAAAGCCTGTTTCCTAATTTCACTGATCCACTCACGTCTCGGTCTCCCAACTCTTCTGATAAATCTGTCGGTTGCAGGCTGCATTGTTCCAGGGATGAGGGCAGTTTGGTGTATCAC
>BGNK01001792.1:2510-23030 GCA_003297005.1 Symbiodinium sp. clade A Y106
AGAAGGCTGCAAAAACGAACCGCAGCACGCAGGTATAAGTGCATGGAAATCGAGCGTGTAGTTGCGGAATGGCTGGTTTTGAAGTGCTGTGATTCTACTGCTGTTGGTGTTGAGCGGGTGCCTCTGAAATCGAGCGTCTACATGGGGAACGGCTGGTTTTCCTCAAGTCTTCGTGCGCTGTGATGCCAATGATGTGTGTCTTGAGGGGCCGCTTGTTACATGTATGAAACCGCGTGCACATGGTGATTAGCTGCCAAACTGGCAGACTTATCAGGGCTCCGGGACATAATTTCCAAAGAAAGCCTGCGCGTGGCACTCGAAATCCCAAATTGAAGTCTGCGCCAGGAATGGGCTAGGAAGCGCGTGGCCATGCGGANGCAGACTTATCAGGGCTCCGGGACATAATTTCCAAAGAAAGCCTGCGCGTGGCACTCGAAATCCCAAATTGAAGTCTGCGCCAGGAATGGGCTAGGAAGCGCGTGGCCATGCGGAAAGCCATGTGCAGCTATGCTTGTGGTGTGACTTCAAACGCCCTGGTGTGACTTCACAAGTGCCCGCGTGACCATGCGCTGGCGCGACTTCACGCGCCCTGGGGCGACATAAAGCTACCCCTTTTATCATCATCGGCATGGGACATATGCCACTTACCATCCCTGATGAAGTTAATGACGGCTCTCACAGCAGGCATATTTTTAATCATGTTTCCCAATCGATTTTTGCAAGATTTTGCCAGCAAGATGTCACAATGAAGCCAAACATGCGCACAAGTCTGCTCAAAGCTGCAGCACATCACGCTTGTGCTTAGCTAATTCGGTCCTGCAACAGCAGGGGAACGGTCGGGCCGGTTTGGGGACACTTGAGAAGCACAGCGGGCTTCAAACGGCTGACACGATGCGAAGTCGAGAATAACAGCGGTGCGGATGTTTGTTTATTACATACTTAATGCGCAGCTGCGTTGCGACACAATGGGCAAGACGTCAACTCAAATCGGGGTTTTCGAAGAAGTGCGTGTGCAAACCGAGAGCGTCGCAAAATATCTCAAGTCCCAGTCCTGAGCATATCCAGAACCTCATGCTCAACACTGTGTGCGTCTGCGGTTCGGCCTGAGCAGCAAGTGCTTGTTTGTGTGATTCCTTGTGTACATATGACATCCTTCCGCCCGTGGCAACTGATCCTGCTAAGTGTTGCCATCGAAACTGATGCTTGAACGAAGTTTTAGGATTTCGGTAATAAACCTAACTAGGAATGTATGTTGGAGAGAGCATGAAGGTGTTGAGGGACATCAAACTTGTGGTGACAGCTGGTGGTTTGGATGATGTTCAGGACAGTCATGAATAGTCGAGCGCCTACTCGACTTTAATGCAGGTTGGGCTTGTTCGCAGACCTCAGAGCGAGGAAACTGTTTGCCATCATTGTCATGGAGCTCAGGACAAACAACCCACAGATCCGGGAGCAAGTCTTCCGCTACTATGGAACCTTCTCTCGCACGCTGCTGTGCTAGTTGGCAATGTTGTCACATCGTTTGTTTTAGGGCTTGTGGTTTGAGGTTCCTCGACCTTGAGCCACCACAAGCTTGGCTTATCTCCCTCCCCTTTGCTGTTCTGACACATTTGCCTGATCTTGCAGTGACGCGCCGTCCAGGTGCCAGGTACTGCAACAGATACCCATGGTGAGAGCTTGACATGTTTCGAGGTAACTGCCTATACACACAAAGTGGCGCCGCGACCCGAAAGCTCTAATTCCAGGTTGCTGTCGATGTTCGAGATTCTTTTCGCGTGGCTTGGCTTTGTTCGTCAAGTGTTTGACCCCACCTTCCTAACCGCAACAGTGTTGCACCACTCCGATGCACCCGTATGCTGAAACCTAGATCGCAGCAAAGCACTCCACGAACATTCCTCCTGAGGAATTGGGGACCCCCATGTCGAGTCGTGGTGGAGAACATCAGCGATCCTTGGAAAAGAACGGTTATCCGCGACCGTGTTATATAGGAAAGGATGCGTCCAAGTAAACAGCCAGCGATGCGACACCATGCTTGCCTATGCGGTTGAAGCCGATCACTGCCAGTCACGCCATTGCCAGCAGGCTTGGGCTCACACCATGTGTGCCTAGACATGGCAGTGTATCTCGAAAGCCGCACGGGACCGCTGTACCCTGAATGCATCTGAAAGCCCAAATTCGGAAACTAACATGCCAACTAGCACCCAGAAGCCTCACTCAAGGCTGGGCCCTGGATTCCCCGGGTTCATCCGAATGCGATCGCATGGCACCACTTGGCAAAAGCGCCCTGTGCTGCTTAAAAAAATCACACTTGAAGATGGGCGCCAGCTGCCAGGAATGGTTCTCGGTCTTCTTCCTGCTGTACCGGTGTGTTTTGGGGTTTGCAGTTTTGAACGCATCGTGGCTGCAAGCATACTTCCGCCCGCACCTGGCTGCCGTGAAGCTCTTTGAGAATGTTGCCGGCCACTCCGATCATACAGTGAAGGTGTACTGTTGTGCTACATTTCTTGAGAAGCCCTTGAAGTGGCCATGAAGTTGATACAAGACTTGTAAACCCAAGCACTAAACCCCATAGACCCTAAACCGTTTCTGCTGTGTGCATGTCAAGGCAGTTGAATTTTCACACAATCGATCAGGCATCACATGCCCCGCCTGGATTTGTCCGAGCGTGGGCACTGAAGCCGCTTAGGTCGTAAGCGCAGTCTTCGTGCAGCAAACCATGAAGACTGCAAGCTCAGACGAGGAGCCCGATGTAGGGGTGGGAATAGTAATCAGTAGTACGTATTCCTTGGATTCCTCATTGTAGTTATACTCCACTATACCCCAAACCCTATTCCAAAAAAGGCCCCCGTATTAGTCGACGCCTGCTGCACATCTCGTACAGCCAAAGTGAGACGAACGGCATATCCACATTTCTGCGCGCATCTGATGCCACGAATTCACTGGAGAGCAGGCAAGTCCACGTGCTGTGACAGGAGTTGGCTTTCAAGCAGAAGGAGCGAGATGTAGCCATGTATACGCGGAAGGTGCTCCGGCACGTTGACGGTGATCTGAGGAACCCATGAAGGGTTGTATGGTCATAAGGCTTTGCTCTGTGATTGTGACATCATGGTAAACCCAGGGAGGCTTGGGCTTTGTGGCGAACTGGTGTATCCCTGGAATCGACATGCTTGGTTCCTTGCAAACACCACCGCTAGCTTCCGGAGGTCGTCCTAATTAAAACGTGGTCGTGGTCTGGGTGGGCATCACCTACCACCCAACCTTCCCGAATACCCGCAAGCGTTCCTGCATTTCTAGCAGCCCCCACCTTCCCATGCAAGACGGGAGTCCCCTTTGAAAACTCTCGCGTCCTCCGCAGAAGCATTACCAGCTACCCGACCCGAAGTCAACAACACCTCGCTGCGACACCAGGTGCGAAAGCTTTTCCAAACCATGGACGACTCAGGCAGAGATCAGCATGCCCCTACCGCTCTTGAAGCGTCGATGTGCTGTGATTTCCTGTGCCTCGCGGCTTTTAGGGTTTAGGGTTCAATGTGTCCAATTAGGTCACCACTGGGCATTTTGCCTGTGCTGCCATTTGTCGTGCGCCATCGTGGGTCTGCTGGAACAAACCTATCTTTACCTTCAGACCCCACACAGCATAGAACCTACTTCGGTTATGTTCGTTGCTGGTCTCAGCAGCATCCACACTGCTAACGCTATGCTAGGCCATGTCTTCCATATTGTCTAGTGCTTATCCGAAGCTCTAAACTTTGACGCGGAATGGGCGACGTCTCTAAAACGTTGCAAGGCGATGGCTCGCTTAACCTAGAGGAGTTTGCCAAGCTGGCGAACTCGCCGAAGCTTAAGCCCCCCGAGTGCAATTCGGGCAAGGGTCTTGACTGCAGGCCCAGGGTAGTTAACCGGTATACGAACATTGGCCTCACGTTCAGAGTCATATTAGGTGAAGGCTATGGGAAGCTTGGCCGGTGTGCCACGTGGTTGACAGGATATCATGGTGGATTCACAGTCAGACGGTATAGCGTATAGGACAAGACATTAAACTGCCGAGTGAGCTGCACAACAAAAGTTCGAGGTGTCCAGTCGACGCGTAGAATTTCCCTTGGGAATTCCCTTGAGTGAACAAGCGACCAATCAACTACCAGCATGAGCCGTCCCCACGTTTTTCAAATTAACCCTAAACCCTTGTCAGCTCTACTGCCGACCAGCCAAAGTACTTCGAACCCGAGACCTCGTCTGGCAAGTCCGAGTCGCGAGAGCGTAAACCCCCGGCAGAAATTTGGCATTTTGCCAAGTGGTGCCTTTGAGGTGACAGAGAAGGGGAATTTGGAATCTGAGAAGGTGCATGAGTAGGGTAGATGCAGTCCGGGAAGTAGTAAACCTCTGTTGAAGAAGTCAGGTGAACGGCTGCTTCATGTTCAAACTGACATGAGGCGTGAGCTCTTTTGAAACAGTGGGCACTATCCCGTGAACAGTGCAGACGGATGCCATTGCTTTATTTTGTATTATCGGATGCCACTGCTTTATTTTTTTATTGTAATATGTTTCCCTCTGCTTGTGTATGGCATCGGTTCTGCCTGTTGTAGTGGAGATAGTTACTCTGGACTATGAGGAGCCTTGCCTGCCTTGTGCGAGTGTGGCGTATGTGAGCGTCGAAACCCTCAACCCTAAACTTTTAAATGTTGGAGTTCGGTTAAAGCTTTCCGCAGGCTTCCGCTCACGAAGCTCCTCTGAAGGTGCCAAGCTTGCTCTCGGTCAGAAACTTGCTTACTCTGTTTAATATCGGAGCCTAAATAATTGCCTATACTATTTGGGGGGTTCCTTATTATACCTACTGTAAAATGGGCACCGAAACCCTATTTGACAAACAGAGCCCCTTAATCAAGAACTCTTCTGTCCAATTCTGCTTGTGAGGTTTTGGATGAGCCAGCTCGAGTCACTTTCCTTGACCGCGAGGTATTCTGGGGCTTCTGAGCGATCTGAGAGCTCAGGCTTAGAGATAAGGAAAACAAAGTAAAGTAGATAAGACTGCATCAATACAGTGAAATTCTGGGTTGAAGTGTTCAGGGATTCTGCGTTTGCTGTTGTGAGTTGGGCAAGCCCGTTGATCTTTCCAGCCCGCGGTCGCGTGTGCTTCTTGAGTTCGTGTTTATCCGCAGAGCTAGAGCCAGCTTCGTGTTCTCTCGAACCTACGCCGCGCAGAGCCGCATAATACCACTCATGCTGTACTCTCTCTCACGCAAGAGCCCGAATCGAGCTGGGTTCTATAGTGCTTTGCAGCAGCCACTGCCGTGCCAGTGTTCGATTCTGGCTTCCATGGCCGAGGTTGGAGTACCACGATTTGATGAGCCTCTTCGAGTTCCTGGATTCTTGGCTCTCTTTGATTGTTAGGACTAAACCCTTCTTGGGTTTCTGTTTTGCTTCTAGTAAGAATTGTGGCTACAGGTTTAACTTTGTACGATGGGCTCAGCAGTCTACCAAGGATAATGGTGATGGCCAGATTACCCTCACCGAGTTCATTGAAGGCTCGGTATCAGTTGTAGTGTGACATGACATGCTGCTTCAGTTTAGATCTCGGCCCGAGGATTTTCAGTTGAGGCTTTTGTTATTTTAGTGTGCAGGTTCTGTTGTTTCCTGTTGTTGGTTTTGGGCTCCTTGGCAATTCGGAATTCTGAGGGTTGGTGTGCTGGCTTCTTGAGCTTTCTGGCCTGTCGGCTTGGCATCTTGAGTTGTTTGTTTCTTACTTGTAGCTTCATGGCATGCCGGTCTCTCACTGTTTGGGTTTCTCAGCTGTTGCTGTTCTTGCATTCTCGGGCATTTTGTCGCATTGAAAGAAAGAGATATATGTTCGTTTGCCGCAGTTGCCTTCAGATCGTTCCAGTATGTCGCTATATGTGTAAAAATAGAGTAGCCTTTACAGTACGTATGTGGTGTGAAAGCGTATTTTTACAGAAGAGGAGGCTGTGGGGCCTGCGTTTTGGCAACCCACTACATTCAGCGGCTTTGTATGTTTCGAATGGTTGTGCGTGAGTTTTTGTGTCACTTGGTCGCTCGTTTGGTGCGCGTGCGTTCATGTTTTTGTTTCCAAGTGCAACATCAACTCTGAGTTGTTTCAAACCCGGCGGTCTGTTTATACACACAGGGTTTGTTTATAAACACTGCGTTTCGGTATACCGTGCTTTCAAGGTTTTGAGTTTGTTGGATTTGATTGTTTTCTTTTATGTCTATCATATGATAGATGTTTAACTCTTGTCTTCTTGTCTTATATGTGCTGCTGGTTGTCTGTTTGTTCATATTCATGAAAATATGTCGTGATGTCTTGGGGCCGCGGGTTGAAAGCACGGTATACCGAAACGCAGTGTTTATAAACAAACCCTGTGTGTATAAACAGACGGCCGGGTTTGAAACAACTCAGAGTTGATGCTGTACTTGGAAACAAAAACATGAACGCACGCGCACCAAACGAGCGACCAATTGACACAAAAACTCACGCACAACCATTCGAAACATACAAAGCCGCTGAATGTAGTGGGTTGCCAAAACGCAGGCCCCACAGCCTCCTCTTTTCTGTAAAAATACGCTTACACTGGCTTACACACCACATACGTACTGTAAATGTTGTTTCAGTATATCGGTAATATGTCTGTCTGTATGTATGCATGTATGTAACTATGTAGTGATTGGTACTTAAATGGCCTGCTATCATATTCGGAATCACGAGTGGCTGGAGAACAATGCATAGGGACGTCTGAGACTGCGCGCACCACACACACGTACGACTACTTTTCACTGTAGGAACGGAGGCACCTTCAACACGTGTGGACAGTTAGCTAGTGAAAGAGTTGTCTGAAATTACTTGTGCGGGGGTGGAAATGGTGTTAGTCAGCATTTGAGCCTGTAGGCATCGCGTGCGTATGTATTGCAATTCCAACTAGTGGATAAACTAGCTGTGTTCCGGTTGGTGTCGGGGGAGGCAGAAAGTTTTTGTTGGTCATGGTATATTTCCGAACATGACGACCGCGCTGCAGGGACAAGCATTGTTGTCATTATTGACGCATAGGTGGAAAGAGATTACCTAACCCCTTGTAAATGTGCAGTATGCCTGCACATGAGCGCCTGAACGCATTTTCATATTTCTCTCTCGTCCCATCATGTCTTTGGACTTGGGAAGATCACAAACCATCATAGGGAACTACATCTCAGTCCATTAAATGCCACACGCTTCTACATTGTGCATGCACCAGTAATGTGCTTGCTTTTGACATTGTTCTTGAGAGAGCAAACCGACATACACTCGTACATGATCATATCACGGAGAGAGCAAACCGACATACACTCGTACATGATCATGCCCACGGATGCGACAGAGCACGTCTCCAAGCATGGCAGTATGTACTTAGTTGCAGAAACACATGTACACTTGCGCATACCTATGTGTACTGGTTCGCGCTACGTGCTGGTGTATACTTCTATGCGATACTGTATGCTAATGAGAATTGAGAATGCGATTGTTCATCGCATGTTCACTTTCAGGCATGAATTGACGAGTTCTTGCTGCTGCTACTACGACGACGACTATTTACCGCTCCTCCTCCTCCTTAGTGGTGGTCGTACGACTAACGAGGATAATGCAGTTATTGTACTACTATTGTCAAATACTTCTAACACTGCTACTGTTACTGCCACATTTCTACTGCCAGTGCTGTTGCTGTTGCCCCCCAGCACCTCCAGTTATTACTACTGTTGTTGCTTCTGCTGCTGCTACTGCTACTAGCAGCTGCCACGATTGAAAAGTTCTGCCACGACCCAGCGTATTTGCTGTCAGTGCCTTGCTTGGCGGCATTGCTTGGCATGCCTTGGACGGAGAAAGCCACCGGTGTCTTTGTCGACAGTGTCTGCGTTGATCAGGTGCGGCACGCCTGCGTGGGAGTGCGAAAGCCATTGACGTCTGGCGTTTAGAGACAAAGGTCGAAGCACCCTGGCCGACACTGAGATTTTCTTATTGTGGTGTGCAGGCACCTTCTCTTTCCTCATCTCTTCCACCATCACCGATAGTTATGATCTACATTATTAAGGTCAGGCCCACGACTTGTGGGTGGTAGAGTATTCTGCTGTCATACTTTGGTGTCACAGCGAACGAAGCAAGCCGTCGAAGATGCAGAGCAATGAGCGTGCGTTTGCTTGTACGACTGTACCATGGTCATGTAAGCTCTCAGAGCTCGTGTCTCGCATCATCCCATCGGAAGCTTGTCTACCACCTATGCTCGATGCGAAACTTCTGCTCTCCGGCTGTACTCCTGCGCATCGTCTCAAGGTGCCCTTGACTTATTATAGGGGCCTCGATAATTAGAATAGAGTTTTGGGGCCCAATATACTATAATGATAATAAGGAACTCCCAAACTAGTATTGGTAACGGTAATTATCATAAGGCCCCTATAGTACTCCTGCATGTCTCAGCTCTTTCAGGACCTGCAGCCTCGTTGATCTGAGCCTTAAGACCGCGCACAGGTCTTGATGGGAGAGCTACTTCGGCTCCTGCATCCTGAGCAGGTGCCGCTTGGGGTCTTCAAGGCTTCAGTCTCGGGTTCCGGACCTCTTGAGACATGGTTTGGAGGCTCCAAGCTTTCCAGGGTTGAACATGGCTTTCGATGTTGTGAGGCTCTGATGCGATGAAGAACTGGGGAGGACGAAGGGGGTTTATGTGGACTCTTTGATCTCGTGAAGGGGCGTGGTGCTTTGGCGAGGACGCTCCCTCTCTCCTCGGCCCGAGGGTTTCGAGTGCTGCCCGAAAGCACGAACCCTGGAAACCCCTCCAACATAGTGCTCCACAAAGTCGAGACGGCTGTGACGCAGCAACAAAGAACAGTTGCTTCCATGTTCTTGAACTTGATGGTGCTCTACCTGCGGAGGGTGGTTGTGAAAAGATGATGGCTCGTGACTTGAGATGTTGAGACCGAAGCCCCCGACCTTAACTCAGCCTTTGTGTTTGATTTGTAGCACGAGGTACGATATACCCGTAGCCTCAGTCTACCTGTCTGAGTCTGAGCCCTCAAGATCGACTCGACTGCAGGAAATGCAGGTCAAAGAGGACAGCCCCGTTCAGAAGGTCTTCAACCAGCTCCTCGACGAAAGCAATTTCATGAGAGAAACTTTGGGTTTGTGCTGAGCACAATGCATGAACAGCCGTCTGTCTCCTACGACAGTAGACGTCTGGAAAAGTCGACGGATCTGTTGCGACAAGTGCCCACGCCTAACACACAAGTACTGTTGTACAATGACTTGCTGTGCAGATCCCATCATGGAGACTGGCAGCTTAACAGCTTGAACGTGCATAGCATTGGGGTTGGCCTGTCCGCAGCTAGTCGCTGGTCTGCCTTTAAGGATAGGGGTCAAATTGTCTCCCTCCCGGCCCCGGTCCTTGCTTCTCTCTTGCAGTCGTCCACTTTCTCTTATGCTTCCCTTCCAAGCCTCCTCCTCCTCCTCCCCCCGTCTCCGTCTCCGTCTCCGTCTCTCTCTCTCTCTCTCTTTCTCTCTCTGTCTTCCTCGACAGCTGATATTCTTGCAAGGGTGACAACGAATGTGTCCAAAGAGCCGGTGCTCACAACCGGCGCGAGACTCTGCACTCACCGTTTGTTCTAAGGACGGAGATGATGATGATGGTGGTGATGACGATCTATCGTACGGATGCTGACAATGACGAAGGAGATAATGTGATGGCGATGGCACTGATGAACACAACGACGGCTTCAGGTTGCATTCGCTTGTGTTCGGCAAAATGCTATGCACATCTGGCAATGGCTTATGGGATGCTTTAAGCATCGTCTGTGAATACAGCGTGGATGGGATTAGGTTGCTTCCAGGTGAAGGATAAATTGGCAGAGCTCAAACCTGCGGGCGATCTCCCAAGATCTGGGGCATAGCGAGGTTGAGATAGGAGCATGAGTCAAGACATTGACTGATTGATTAACGGTTTCTCTGATGCCTTACGAGGTCCATCTTCAGCCACATCCACAGCGTCACGGTGGAGCGTCGGCAATCAGTTCGTGACAGCCCCGCGGAAGGTGAACCGACCAGCCCGGTGATTCGCAACAGTGTCTAAGTGCAGAGAGGTTTGCACGTGCAGGACTGAATCCGCCTAAGTAGGGTGGCGAGATTCATGTACCTGCACGCCGAGAAGACCCTTTCTGGCACATCCAAACACTAAGACAAGCAAGAAGCTTCAAACCGATGAGCCCAAAGGGTCTTGTCTTGTACAGAGATCCCACGCGTGCCACAAGCCGCCTGACGTGGATGGGATTGAGATCTTCGATGGTGTGCTTTGACTGCAAGACTCCGGCTATACAGGTATCGCTTTAGGGTTCAGAAACGTTGTGGCGCAGATCCCGGGTATGCATGGTAGGCTTCGAACCGAAGAAGATCTCAGACGACGTGGGTGCGTGCTGCATCAGCTTACATCGTACTCTTCGTGTCACCCAGTACATCGAAGTACCGATGGTCTTTTGGCCAACGAGCTAGACCCGGGAGAAGTACGCTTCTGAGTCTGTGACATTTCTGGCCGAACATCTCCGAGTGCTTTCGGTTTTCGTGTTTCGGATACTTCCTATCTGACTTCCCAAGCCCGGATGCAAAGAAGGATACTTCCTATTTGCTCAGAACTTCTTGTCTGGCACCGATTCGTGCGCACCCTCCCTCTCGGCAATCCTCTGTCAAGCAACCGCAGGCGAGAATACTAGTTGCGAGGTGACAGCTTACGGGTGCATAGCCAGAACAAGCACACATCCGGTGTTGAAGGACCATCTGGCAGTTTGCCGTGAATGAGACTATTTCTGATTTGGAGGCAAAGGCACTCGCCATTTCTGAAGTTGAGATTTGAGCATGAGTAAAAGCCGTGTGAGGCGCATGTGCGCCCGGAGAATGTGCATGTATGTATAGTAGTATCAGCATAAGAGATGTCATCTTTAGGCTTTCAGAAAGAGACGAGGCCTCTCGAAACAGAATCTCCGATTCCGTGTCAAGCGACCACCGAATCGACGTGAGTCAGTGCTGGCTCTTCAGGGCCCACCGCCTGTCTTCTCTCTGAAGGATGAGAAGACTGAAAGCGATGCTGCCGCCGACACCACAAATTCTAACTGGCATGTGCTATGCCCGAACCCCAAAACGTGCTCCGAGTGAGAGTTGTAAGGCACATGATGCTAAGGATGCTGGCACTACCAACGCCTACTACACACCGAGTTAAACACCCTGACAATGATGTTGGCGCCGCAGGTAAAAATTACAAGGCGCGGCAGTGTGTAGTAGTCGTCGTAGTAGCAGTAGCAATCAGCAGCAGCAAAAGCAGCAAGAGCAGTAGTTGTAGTTGAAACAGCACGCTCTATTCACTGAATTCTCATGGTGGCCATCGTGATACATACAAACTNGTCGTCGTAGTAGCAGTAGCAATCAGCAGCAGCAAAAGCAGCAAGAGCAGTAGTTGTAGTTGAAACAGCACGCTCTATTCACTGAATTCTCATGGTGGCCATCGTGATACATACAAACTCGGCATCGCCCTGACTCCGCGGCCAGGCCGCATCAGGAGGTAAATTGAACCACGATTTCAGCAAAAGGGCCAGGAGGTTGGAAATTGAGACCTCGAGATCAGCTCTTTCAGCGAAGGCTCAACCTGAAGGTGTTTCGGACACTGGGCGATAGACGAGTCACTGGGGACCGGAGAGCTGGAGGGTTCAATATGCCCGAGCGAGAGAGAGAGAGAGAGAGCCATTTTGACTCAAGCCGCGAGCGTTCAAACCTTCAAACCCGGGGAGCACCACTCTGTGAGCCCCTTCTCCTCTTCACTCCTCTTGAGGTGCTCCCGAGACAACCAATCTTTCCTCTTTCGCTTCCGGTCTCTTCTGACGCATTGCCGAACAAGGACAGCAATTTCAGTGCGCTCTACTCGCCGAACGCTCGGAACGCGGACATCGTAGGGGACGGTGCCCCTCGTGAACCGCAGCGGTCCTGACCGTTCGGAGCTTTAAGAACAACAGCGTCTACGGCATTGCGACCCTACTTCAGGAGTATCTCTTCGTGTCGATTCGGGGGACCGGTTACCGCGATCAGTCACCGTCGGGATCGGGATTGTGGCAGGGCGACAGAGAAGGAGATTTTCACCTACGCTATAGGGTAGCCCCCTTTTTTCTGCGAGATGACCTGTGAAACTGGGAAAACCCAAAGCGTTACAGGTGGGGTTGTCACCTCAAGGCCAGCAGAAAGAACACCACACCAAGGGACTACACCGACTTCAGCTTCTTCCACCAGCCAACGCAACGACTAGCACTGAGAAGCGACCTGGTAAAAGTGACCGCGGCAGTGAGGGGATGCTCTTAAGTTGCTAAGGCCTTTCCCCTTTGTTCCGGTTTTTACTAAATTCGTCCATGAACTGCCCTGTCTGTTTTCAGCTGTACTCGCGGGGGCTCCCCCAGGGACTCCTGCCTTGCTGCACACTAGGCCAACACTTGGTTTGCGGCTTTTCGGAGAAGTTACGCCTTTTACGAACCTTTGAGTCCCTTTTCGATCCTGGGAAGGTAAGTGAACCCTTGAGGCTCCTGCCTTCCCCCAGTCCATATCTCTTTCAACACCGCCTTCAGCCTAAAGCTCGGTTACGGGCCGCTGAGCCGACCTCCATTTCTCTCCTTTGCCCCTCACGGGCACCCTGAAGCTCCTTCAACACAAGCCAAAGGGGCCGTCGCCCCCGCGAGCAGCATGGACGGTTGCACCATTTTTTGCAGATGCCCACAGTCTGCCTATTTCTGCATTTTCCCTTTCTGGCACCCGCAACAGTCGGGGCGCACTAGCGCGCGGTGAGGGGGGAAACTGCGTCACCCTAGCCCTGGCGAAAGAAAGAGAGAGACCCCTGCACCATAGCCCTGGCGAAAGAAAGAAAGAGAGACAGAGAGATTCCCGCCCCCCAGCCGTGGCGGAAGAAAGAGATGGACTTCTCGCGATTTAAGTTCTAAGCAAAGCAAAGGGCTGCATGCTGTTTTGGAGGAGGTATGTTTAGCACTTGACTAGCTTTCTTTTTGGTACGATTCAAATGTGGTTTGTAGACTTTACGAGTCACTCTTTTATGCTTCGCCGTTCTGATTCAGATTGAGGGACTTACGGCTCACTCAGGGTGTAGGCTTCTGTTTCTGTGGGGGTGTTGTAGGGTCATCACAGATTCTAAGAGGATATCGATTGAAGTTTCTCACGTTCTCACCTCCTCAGCCCGAAAAGCTGGCCACTCTTTCAGCTGGTCTGACCACTTCGGTCCAAAGAGCTGCAGCAAAACGGGGCTTCATGTTGGCATCATGCTTGTGTTGCGAAGGTTCTAGCCGGGGATGTGTCGGCTACACGTCACGTAGTTGTTTGTGAGTTCTCCTGCAAGGATTTGTTGCGTCGGGTGCGAAGGCATGGTTGCACAGCATGCAGCTCCATCGCAACGCTGTGCAGTGGCCAGGAGAGCTCTGGATGTCGACTGGATGCAGGTCGAGAAGCAGGGCGGGATTTTCCAACGCATCGCCCGTGCTGCTCCTTGGCAACGGTACCAGCAGCTCATGAAGCCTCCAAGGCCTTCTCCCAGGCGGGTCCTAGATGAGGGCGTCGAAGCAATGGATCCCAAGCTGTCGAGCTGAAGTTGCTCAGAGCAAAGGTGGCCGAAGTGCCCAGAAACCCCTGCATATCCGCCCCCATGACCTTGTCAGGTCTAGAAGTTGAAGTTGCCTCTGTGTACAGTGCCCGAGGTGGTCAACTTCGGCAAGGGGATCGTGAACGCCCTGCGACCTGCTTATGAGTTCTTCCTGTCAAAGCTGCGGAAGACAGATGAGGACTCCTCGCCCTTTTTTTGCTTTTGAGAGAATGGCAGTAGAAACAACTCAAGGAATCAAGGTTCGCTGGGGGCGGGGTTGGACCTCAGCAAGCCCGTGCGTGTGAAGGCGCGCAGGGGAATGGTGATCCGACGACTTGCTGGCAGCATTGTCTTGTGTCTGGGACTCTACCGCATGGTCACCTAGTCCGCTCGCCTGCCTTTGTATCTGGGACACTTCAATTGTGAGCCTGCATCTCTGGAAGCAGAAGCGATTAAGATGGCTTCTACTGCCACTGGTTTCTTTGCTTTCGCTGTTTGACTCTTCTTGACCCGAGGTCTCCGGGTCTCAAGCACAAGCCCGAGCTGTTGACAATCAAACGACCCGAGATCGCATCCCGAACACCAGTTCATTGAATGCAGGAGTGCATTCAGAAGCAGCAGGAGTCCGAGTCCAGGCGCATGCTCGTTTTTCTGCTGGTTTGTTTGTTTGCGTGTGTGTGTGTGTCTTTCCTTTCTGTGTTGGTCCGCTACGGTCTGGGGCAAGCATGCAGTAATGTTGCCGTACTCTTGCAATTCCCCATTCCTCAAGCACAGACCCCCGAGAATAATGTGTGTGTGTGNGTGTCTTTCCTTTCTGTGTTGGTCCGCTACGGTCTGGGGCAAGCATGCAGTAATGTTGCCGTACTCTTGCAATTCCCCATTCCTCAAGCACAGACCCCCGAGAATAATGTGTGTGTGTGTGTGTGCGTGTCACGGTTAATTGGCCGTGATGGGGCCAAAGTGCTGCTGTCGTACTGGGATCCTCGCCCTGGCAAGTCCAAGTGTGAGTGCTGAAGCTCTGAAAAACCCGCCGNGTGTCTTTCCTTTCTGTGTTGGTCCGCTACGGTCTGGGGCAAGCATGCAGTAATGTTGCCGTACTCTTGCAATTCCCCATTCCTCAAGCACAGACCCCCGAGAATAATGTGTGTGTGTGCGTGTCACGGTTAATTGGCCGTGATGGGGCCAAAGTGCTGCTGTCGTACTGGGATCCTCGCCCTGGCAAGTCCAAGTGTGAGTGCTGAAGCTCTGAAAAACCCGCCGNTGTGTGTGTGTGCGTGTCACGGTTAATTGGCCGTGATGGGGCCAAAGTGCTGCTGTCGTACTGGGATCCTCGCCCTGGCAAGTCCAAGTGTGAGTGCTGAAGCTCTGAAAAACCCGCCGTGGAAACTGCTTCTTCCTACCCTGAAGATCTCAACTTCCCAGAAGCCCATGACACGACCAAGAGGGCTGCTGCCGGTCTACCGAACTCCAGTCACATTACCAGCGACGCGTCGAGCAATTTAGGGTGTGGGCCGTTCAGCTTTTAGGGTCTTCTAGGGCTTTAGACTTAGACTTCGAACTTCAGTATTCAGATGTGGGTTCAGGTCTTTGGACTTGAGGGTGTTGGAGTTTGGAGTGCATGGCTTTGGGTCTTTGGGGTTCCGCGTGCAATACTTCAGGACATGCTACGGCCTTTGCGGTTTAGGATTCGTTTCGGTTCCTGTGGGCCTTCAATGCCCCACCTAAGTTTGTGATTAGTCAGTCATCTCAGGTTCGGGCCAAACCGTAAAGCCGATGGACAGAGTTTGCACTATGCCCCAAAAGCTTGAATTGCATAGATGCAGTACCTGTGCACGGCAGAAGGTTGCTGTGAAGCTCCTGTCAGGAGGGGAAGAGCGAAGTCAGATACAAGGATTCTTCGGTCGACAGTCTTGGCACGATTGCCGGGTGATTCCGCGATGCCAGCATAGGGCTATTTCGTGAGTGCGGTCTCTTTGGCTTCTAGGCAGGACGACACCGGTGCAAAAAATCACAGAGAGATATGCAAGAGGTGCAATGCAAAGACAACTCAGAAGGCAACGACGGCTTATTTGCTTCTCCTGTGGCCCTTGGGAACGAAACGGCGAACAAGGCCAACATTCCATGCAGCGAGGCAGCCCATAACTGTCCGTTTGAAGCCCCGCCACAGGCGTGAAGGGTCCCACGGGAATGCATCGGATTGGTTAATTCGGGCTTAATCGGTGGCGCCTGGTGATGCTTCAATGCATACATATACAAATAGGTATGCCTAAGTCATACGATACAGAACAGGCAGGGCAGATTCTTCCTTGGAGATTGGTTCACACTTGTCAGGCATAGCTCTGGCTTTCCCCAGGGTAGCGAGAGGAGTCCGGCCTAGAATGGCCCGACTAGATGGATGGACATACGGAGATACATACTTTGGGGCCGGCTGCTGTACGATTCCGAGGCATTTGCTTCATGTATCAGAATAGCAAAAAAATGTGCTAATATTCATCTGGCGTCGCAAAAACATCTAGGCAACCACCGTGCAGGACAGAACGCCCCAAATCCCAATCTGATGATCCAGGCCCCTCCAGTCTGCCTGAGGTGAGGCAGAAGCCAGTCGGGGCATGAAGAAATCGGACGAGGTTCTTGCCTCCTTCGAGAAAAACGGGTGCCTTCACAGAAAGTTTGGCGGCTCAAGGATCGTTTCGGGCTTGCGAAATGTTGGTGAAACCGAGAAAGACACCGGAATCGGCGCAGTCCTCACCAATTCCGCGAGCTGTAAGAGTCGAGACCGAGAATCGCATCCTTCAAACGATTCTTTGAGGCAGAAGTCCGAGGGCGAGCTCGAGAAAGAGGTCCACCTCCTTAAGGAAACTGCCGCCGAGACGCTTGCCCCTGATTTACGGCCCGTTGGGCGCTTAGGGATGGTGGATCGAGGTTGTGGCCCTCGCCATGCGATTTTGAAACCCTACTGCTGAAGTTGTTGATTTGCTGAAAAATGCGATGTTGGCCANTGAGACTCCTCACACTTTCCCTATATGCAGTTTGGATTCCACAGTTTGGATTTGAATGAGTAAAAAACGTTTCGCTGTTCCGCCGTTCCGCCCTGAATTCTTACTTCCTGCAAGCAGCTAAGGATGGAGGTAGCTGCAGCCCAACCCTCAGGGGTTTGCTGGCCTTGGAAACACTCGCCCCCTGCTGACCTGCCGGTTTACTTCCGTCTGTTCTGATTTTGCATGAGCCTTGAGAACGCGGGCTTATATTCTAGCTCTATTGGTGGCGTTGCTCACATGAGATTTCCTGCTGGGTTCTTCTTTCTTGTGAGACTGGGGCCGGGAAAGAACTTCGAAGTTGGTGTGATTCGGATCTGAGAGACCATTAGGCTTCGTTTGCCACTGTTGCCGCTGCTGTTCGTCCCCGTTCCCTGTTCCTGTAAATGTAATTCTGAAGTTTTGGAAGCCACTCCCGCTACGGCTTCATGCTACGATAATATTGATCACGACAAGAGCTTGTGGGACGATTACTTGATTACTTGGCAGTGCGACAGTGCCTGCTCATTACACAAGCCTCCCCGTGGCTATGTTTCACAGGGCCCAGGGAGTGTGCAAACCGTGTTTCACATGATGTGCTGCTGTGAGCCCTTCCAATCTCTTGTCGGATCGGATCGTTGCACTCGCCTTGCCGGTGTGTGGCCCAGGCGAAAGGCAAAGGCACAACTGAGAAGCTGCAGAGCCTGGAGAAGCAAAGCGCTACTCGCCGATGAGAAGACGAAGGTACGGGAAAGGCAATGGGCTACGATGGAACGGCCCGACCCCCCTCCTTCCACTGAGCCCTGAGCCCAAGACAGCCTCATGTCTAATGCGACAGTGGTTTCTGCTTTGTACCATTAGCCGTACAGGTTTTGGACTCAAAGAGGGGGCTAGCTGAACATGTGAGACGCCTCCAAACCCACGCCAGTCCCCGGTAGTTCTGCTAGCTGACCCAGGAGGGCCTCGAGAAAAGGACTTGCGACGCCAAAGCAGGCGCTCCTCTTCTTTGTCTGCGGTTTCAGTCAGGGTCTTGCGAGCTTCTCCGCTTCGGGCTCCCCGAGATGACTCGGCTCCGGGTTACATGCACAAAGGTGTTTCGAAGGCGCGGCTAGCAACGTTTCTACATCTCTTGTCTCGGTTCGGTATTTTGCCCCAAGCACCCCCATGCCCTCATTCTTAGACAGCTCCACACTCAGGCCCCGAGTAGCTGAAGAAAACAGCTGCACAAATAAAGATCGTCAGAGCCGCGATGCCAATGAAGCCTAAGTTTAAGAACGCCTTGGGGCCCTTGCCCCGACAAATTGCCGACTTGTTGCCACAGAGGCTGCGGAAATGAAGCCGGGTTTTGAAACCAGGACAAAAGGTTTAAGGAGCGTTTTCAGAATAGTAGGCTCGGCTGCCAGAAAGCACAATGAGGCCTTCACACTGAGAAACCTGAGGCTCAAAGCCCGAACCTCAGAAGCTTTGCTCAAGAGGTCGCGAAGCAAAAGGCTTCCGTGAAGTCATCGCAGAGGTCACCAAAGGCGAGCGGCTCCGGGCATGGGAGCCGGATTCTCCGAAAGATTTCGCTTCGCTCCTGGCCTTCTGTGTAGGAGCTTTTGGGGGACGGGTTTTTTGCGTGTGAGTCCTGGGTATCAGAGGCTGCCAGCCCAAGTCGACGCGCCAGTCAAAAACCCCGCACCCTGCAGCCTGATCAAGAAACTCTCAATGAATCGTTTGCCCGAATTTCTCAGTCCACGACCCCTTGACCAAGACACAATGCTGAGCAAGACCTGACGGCTTTGCCCGAAAGAGGTAAAATCCCACAGCTTGGAATTCGCGGCATTGGCGGCTGGGCATCGGTGTTGGCGGGAGGCTCCTTGTCGGTACTTCGGAAGGTTCCATGCCGTACTCATGGAGGGACAAGGGCTAATGTGATTGGTCCAGCTTTTTGAACGACGTAATGGGATGTACTCATGAGCCGCAGGCAGCCACTCTTCTCGCTTGTGACGAAGACTTCAGATACGGACAGTCTTCCTTCGGTCATCAGAGTACCACAGAAGGCGTGGTTGTAAACAATAGCTTCGATAGCTTGACAGGCGCACGATTTGTGCGGAAATGACGCGAGCGTCCCTCTGCTTCTTCTCACATAACGGTCCCGTTAAGGCAGCAGGCGGGTTCGAAGCCAAGAAGATGCACTTCTGACCACAGCTGTGTGTTCTTCTTCTGAGAAGCCGTGAGAGTTCACAAAACCTTGAATCTAACGGACATGGGTGCGACGCATACGGAATATGGGTCTTCAGGACTGGAAGAGGTCACTGACTTCCGCACCCGCGAAATTGGGCTATTCGCGACCGGCGGAGCCGTCGCAGGAGAGGCTTTGACGGTGTTAACTGGGCAGCAGCTTGGATCTCCTTCCCGCTTTCATCCCGGGCTCCAGAACATGAATACCGCTTGTGGAGCATGCTGGTGAAGAGAACGCGAAAGCGCTCGAGGGTGCACCTCTTAAATTTCACTAATTAGTTGCAGATGTTAAGCATGCATGCCCGAAATCCTCGAGTCCGACATACCTTGTGTAAAGAATACTGTGTATCATCCCAAATTCCTATATATGACTATGAAGCCGTAGCCGGGAGGACTGATTTGAGGTCTAGCCACAGTGGCGTGCGCTTTCTCGGGATGCACATCATCTCACTTCCCCAATCCCAACAGGAAGCATTCGTGGCCCGTGACCATGCCTCAGTCCATACCTTGCCCCGAAAAGGGCACAAACTGTCCTCTAGGTTTCTTGCACTTGGTGAAGCATTGATATTTTTTGAATTCGGGTTCAGCGGCTCAGTGTGCATAGGCACATCCATGGTTGGCATCTCGGCTGGCGGCTATGTCGGCGTGGGGTGGAAGGCACCGCTTCTCCTCCTGTGGCAGCCATGTATGCTCAGATTGCGTGCTCATGTGTTGCTGGGTGGCAGTGCTAAGCAAGCCCAACCCAAAACTTGACCGCAAGCTACAAGTATGACGACTCTCCTGACAATCTTCAGCACTCCTTACCACAAAAAGCCGCCATTCGGAAGCACAAGATCCTATTTACTAGGCCTAGGCTCTAACTCCGTGCCAGGGCGCCAGGGCTTTGAACCAATCGCTCGGGGACTATGGCCCAGGCTGCCATGATGCAATTGTTGAGGCTTTCATGTTGCAAGGCTCCTTTCGGAAGTTGGCATGCCTTCTAACATGTGTTGAACCGCTTGCATGGGATGCGGGCAAGTTGATTTCTGACGTTGTTAGGTAAGGGATGTGCAAGGGCATCTGTCGGGCCATGATTGTCATTTGATGCATCGTGTCAAGGACGCCTCAGAAGGTTCGATTGCAAAGTACTTGGCTGACCTCCCAAAGTGGTCGGTTTATGGTTTCCAACCTTAGATGCAAAACGAACCCTAAGCAACTTCTGGTCTTCTGGCAGAAGCCGGGATCTGCGGCCCGTGCGCGTGAATGACGTGTCACCAGACAACGAAATCGAAGTTGCAAAGCTCAGTTCTTGTGTCCTTAAGAAAATGCCCTACTTTGAGAGCTTAAAATGGTGAATCGTGTGTTGCCCCAACCCTGACCCTGGGGCGACAACAGCAGGTTGCCCACCTGCCACGTTCATTGACTCCTCCACCCCCCTGGGCGTTGTGATTCTGGCAGCCGGAGTCAGCACCAATATTGATGGCTTGTGTTTTTGGGTTCTCTGGGCGCTTGCCGGGGCACCTTTCGCACACAGCAAAAAATATTCCTGGCACGCGGTGTGGGAAACGAGTATCGATCCCGATGTCTAACCGTATAAGCCATGTAATCAATTAATCCGTGCTTTTGATTAGTGGGGGGAGCCGACCCCCCCCCCCCCCCCCCCC
>BGNK01001792.1:23140-56872 GCA_003297005.1 Symbiodinium sp. clade A Y106
GTAGTAGTAGTAGGACTAGCAGCACTAGCAGTACTAGTAGTACTAGTGTACTAGTAGTATTAGTAGTACTAGTAGTACTAGTAGTCGTAGTAGTCGTAGCAGTAACAACGGTAGTAGCAGGAGGAGTCGTAGCAGTAGTAGCAGTTAGTACGAGTGGGCTTAGGAGTAGGAGGAGCAGGAGGAGGAGTACGAGTACGAGTAGTCATCAGTCGTAGTAAGAAGTAAGAAGTATTATTTGTATGATTAGTAGTGGTAGTAGTAGCAGTAGTAGTAGTAGTAGTAATAATAACTTAGTAGTAGTAGTAGTAGCAGTAGTAGTCACGGCCCCGAGAATATTTTCCTATAGTTGTAGAGGGATTTATAAATCCAGAGGAAGCTGCTCCGGAAACCAGCCGTAAGGGGTAGCTCAGGGTGGAATGATTTTGGGCTTCTTTGAAGAAGCGGGTTGATAAGGAATGGATGCTTCCGGGGCCAAGCCTCAATTTGAGTTTTCTGGCCAGGTTCGATGATTGCAGCTCCAACCCCAAAGCCAAAGCCCTCAGGCCCGAGCCAGGGCCAAGAAATTAATTTCCTATAATTGTGGAGGGATTTATAAATTGTAAGTTGCAGCCTTAAGCCTCGAAGAAGCCTGTAACTGCAATAAAGTAAGAAGTTTTAAGCTTCTACTAAGCCTGTAATTGCAGTAAAGTAATAAGTTTTAAGCCTTTGCTAAGCCTCTAATTGTAGTAAAAGAGTAAGTTTCAAGCCTGTACTAAGCCTCTAAGTGCACTAAAGTAATAAGTTTTAAGCCTCTACTAAGCCTCCAATTGCAGTAAAGTAGTAAGTTTTAAGCCTCTACTATACTTAAGGGACAGATTTTTCCGTTAATAGTAAGTTTTTGGGCCGTGATTGCTTAAGGGACGAAATTTTTCCCTTAAATCTAGGGGATTTTTCTGCAGAGTGCAAATCCGGGATTTCTGGAAAAAATTGCCTTTAAACATAGGTGTATTTACAAATCAAAAGCGTGGATTACTATAAACGCTGACGGAGCCAGGAAACCGTAGCCACACAGAGGGTGAGAACCTTTGAAACCTAAGTCTTAACTGCCTTAACTATCCCTCAATCATGTAAAACCCAGGCCCCAGCATCTTCGCAGCAGTGAGCGCTTCGATTCCTTTTCCCATACCTGTGGCATCGTTTGGCTTGGCCATCATCTACGAGGCTCTGCAGAGGGCGCCTAATTAGGGGTATAGGCTTTTAGGGATGTTTAGATGATTGGGGGCGGAGGTCTGGCGAGCCCAGTAGTAGTAACAGGAAATGTTCAGAAGTTAGGTTGAAATGGTGCTTGGTTTTGTACTGGGAAAGTTGCCTAGAGTGAGGGTCTGGGCCAGCAGATTCTAGTAGGGTATATTGCATTATATTATTTAAGTTTTAAAATTCATTATTTTAATATTGTTATATTATACTATGTGATATTATATATTATAGAGAAAGTGGTCCCCCCCTTGATACTCCTCTGCAGCTTAGGATGTCAAGGGCTGAACAGGGCATAGGACGGAAGATGTACAGTCTCTCAACACTTGGAAGTCAGGGATTGGCCTAGTAAATAATTGTGGTGATGGTCTGCTGCCAAGGAATGATTGAGACACTCGCAGAGGCTTAAGTAGGAGTCAGAGTGAACTTAGCAGCTGGGCGCGGCGTGTGTTGCAGGTTGAACGTGTGTTTGCCATTGGTTCCCTTCGTTGTGCCCTGTTGTTCAAAAACCGACCATTTTCTTTGTCTACACACAGTCATAGCCCAAATGATAGTCCACGGACCCCTGATAAGTACTGTGTTTGCATATCTGGTAGCGATGCGGAAAAGGTGCAAGAGGTACTCAGCGATCCTAACCCTCAGGTGCGAGTTCAGGGTTTAGACGGTTCATCTCACTTCCGGCAAGATCTGACCTATCAAAAGTCGTCCCACGCTGCTCAGATCGACGGAGATGAGCGCTTGGGTGGCCCGCCATACAAGCCTCTTACTCGCGATCCAGGCCTGCGGCCAGGGTGAATAGGATATATAGGTCTTGCTAAATCTACTGGTGAGTAGTTGTACAATGCGGGTTGTCCATATTGGGGATGTCGTTGCTAGTAGTAAGCAATCATACTTCAGACAGGTGGCAGGCAACGAAGCTCCCACGCCACCTCAGGGAGCCAGGTACCCAAGGCTGTGAGATAATTTTGGCTTGCGGTCACATCCAACGTTCTCTTTCCTGCGATTCCCAGACGCTTCGATTCTTTTCTAGACCCCTACTCTCTGAAAGGAACATTTGTGGGTGAACCGTGAAGCAGGGAAGCCTTTCATGAGGACTGGCTTTACGCAGAGAAGCATCGGTTTGCGAAGAAAGGGCCAGGTTTCCAGCACTGAGCAGCCTACCAAGATTCCAAGACTTTAGGGCTAATTGTTATCGAGGGCTGGAATCCAAAACGCTTACATAACATTCAATCACTTGTCGGTCGTGAAGTACCACCAGGTGGACATGACTTGAAAGCTTTCGCAAGCCAGAGGCTTGCGCATGACATGTGTTCAACCTTCCTTTCTTGGTCAAACTTCCTCATCTGGACTTCCTGAGCCCCCTTGAATAAAGCAGCCTTCGCCAAGTCATCCCAGTCTTGAAGCAGCATCCCAATCCCCGTACAGACCCTGAAGCTGTAGACCCTTATAATCCAGTATTAGTTGTTCAGTTCTCGTACTAGTTACGGTAACAGCAAACCAACAATCATAAGTGTATAGCTACAGTCCTGAGAACCCACAACGGACAGCTCAAGCAAGATAATGGCGTACGAGACACTAGAATGTTGCAGTCTGATGTAAAAGTGCGAAACTTTGCGAAACAAGAGCTTGAACACGCATGACAACGTCTGAGGATGGACGGTGTGCGACAATCCTTCCGATGTCCTGGCATCCCGAAGAATCGATTATCTTTTCGATGTGCCCAAAAAAGCCCTGCAGGCACCTACATCTATGCCGGGTGGAGCTTGAGTTTGGGACTATATACTGGTCCTGTGGGCTTTGACATCGGCTCTTCGCGACTCAGCCGAAGAGCGTTCTGACACGCGGAGTCGCCTCAGTATTTTCAATCTGGGTTTAAGTTAGCTGACAGTTCAATCTTTGCTCAAAGCTGGGGCTGGAGGCAGGATGCAAGATGCCGGGTCATGTGCTTCATGCCACCCTGATCCACCCGGGATTTTGAGATGCTGACAGTCCGAGACGGCAGCTATAGGGTTTTCAAGCCCTTTAGGCTTTAAATCCTGCCGTGCTTGCTTGGGGTTGCGATGCGGAAGCCAAAACATCCCACCGCATCCTAACACCACTTACCACCCACCGTCTTGGGTCGAGCTGGCATCGTTAGTCCGAGGCATCATCGAGTCAGCCCGAACGTCATCATGCGCACGGATAGTGTGTGCGGGTAGCGACGCGAAAATCAAGAATACTCTGCACAATGGTGCATAGTCGTTCCGCACAAGTCCTACGATGATTATCATGTGAGGGGGCAAAGCCTTTATTCCGTGGGTGCTTCTACGAGTTTACAGCTTATACAAACTGCCTTCTCAGATGCATGTTTCGATCTCTGTCTCCAGTTGCACAGTGGATAGACACGTCTGTTATGCCTATCTATATGTACACGTCTCTGTCTATGTAGTTGCGATATTTGGGGCATGTGTGTGCGTGTGGGTTCGCTCGCACGTGTGTGTGTGTGTGTGTTCCTTTGTGTGTGTGTGTGTGTCTCTGTCTGTTTTTGTTGTTCTTTGTGTGTGTACACCCTGATTCTAAGCTAAGGGTTTTGGCAAGACATGTGTTTTGTGCAGTCGTTGAAGCAGCAGCAGAGGGGCAGAGGAGGCCGATAGAGCTCTGCCCAACGAAGCTCTCTATGGTGACCTGTATGGTGACCTCAGGGTACTGGGACTGATCATCCCAGCGTACCTGCATACAGCACGGCAACCAGGCTAAGCCAAAAACCTGGCAAGCCGAGTGAGTTCGCATTGCAGTGTCTTCATTAATTTTCAGGTTGCTTAGGCCAAATCACCATCGACATCAAGATCTTCCCCAGAAAGTGTGAGTGGTGGTGTCAACCTATACTCCGTGTGTCTGTGTGTGTTTTCGCTCGGGGTTGGCTATATATATATATATATGAGGCAACGAGGCAGATGCTTCCAGCATTCATGCTGAAGTAGCTAGGTTCGTTTGCTGGTTTTGTACTCGTTTACGAGCCAGAAGACAGGCTGAGTATGTTTTTCTTTGTTTTTGACCCTCTGATGCGCGCCGTTGCGGCGGGCATCTTCGTCAGGTTAGCCAAAGGAGCTATGCACATTGACTGCTTCAACGATAGCTCCCAGCTTCGTTGGCACATCCCGAAGGTGACGTGCAAGGACTGCGAAAGCGCGCCTCTGTTGCGTGATTACCGCACATGTCTCATGCGCACGGATGAAGATGTCGATGGAGGCTTCTATGCACATACATGACATATGCAGGACACGTGCTTTCTCTCTCCTTGCGTGACTTCAGAATGAGACACGGCATAGGTTCGTAATGTTAGGTGCTTCAAGGGTCGGCTTCAGGGTAGTGTGCCTTACCCAGAAGCACTNATGCAGGACACGTGCTTTCTCTCTCCTTGCGTGACTTCAGAATGAGACACGGCATAGGTTCGTAATGTTAGGTGCTTCAAGGGTCGGCTTCAGGGTAGTGTGCCTTACCCAGAAGCACTGTCTGCGCATGTGTTAAGAACTTCGTCGTCATAGTCAAGTGACTGAACAGCTGGCCATGCCAAAAGCTCCCCGCGAGTTGATTCCGTTTATACCCCCTGCGCGCAAACTTAGTTCTGAACCCTCAAGCGCTGGGTTCTTTTCTGAGGCCCATACCATCTCGGATGTCGTAGTCGTCTGGAAGGCTGAGAGGTTAGTGGTTAAAACTTGGAATCATCAGGACAGCCTGGCATCCCGTGAACATGTTATCCCGCCGGAAGTCCCAAAGCATTGAGGTTAAGATGCATGTGGCTGTTACAGCTATGCGGACGCTCCAGCACCTGGCCACATTTCCCATCATTACCGCGTCTTGCTCAAAAAGAAGAATCCAAGAGAGCGACAGTCTTCCTTTGTGGTGTTAGTGTTCTTGATGTTCCTTGGTGTTGCGCACATACACCTGCCCCATATCAAAAAGCAACCGTGGGTCTTGGGAGGTTCCATCTTGTCTTTCTCGTTTGGTGAGGCCGACACAGTCCTCGCATGCAAGTCTACTTAGCCAAACTGAGCTGCACCTTGCTCCGCCTGGTCTCTGAATCGCTTTCATGCACGCTCACAGCGAGTCTGCTTGGGCTGGGGCGGCAGAAGGGGAGGTTCCCTGGTTGGACCTCCGGGGGCCCAGGAGAGTACAGGATTTCGGCCGCCGTGCAGCTTCGATGGATGTGGACTTAGAGGTTTAGGGCTGGAGTTTGATACGTGTTCTTCTGATCTTGGNTCCCTGGTTGGACCTCCGGGGGCCCAGGAGAGTACAGGATTTCGGCCGCCGTGCAGCTTCGATGGATGTGGACTTAGAGGTTTAGGGCTGGAGTTTGATACGTGTTCTTCTGATCTTGGGCCTATGACGGGATATCAGCACTGAGTACTTGGACCCCCTGTTCCGGCATCCGTGCATCCGTGCTTGCAGAAGGACAGAGCACAGCCACCTATCTTCACCGCCAGTCTGCGTCCTTCCTTGCCCGGTCAGCCGCATTCTTCTTTTAAGTTCTAAGCCTAGACCTCGGCCTTAACCCGCAACATTCACATACAAATTCCCAGACTTTCCAAAACCGTGAGAGGCGACGGCCGCTCGAAAGCAACCACGACACTCAGTCTCAGGGCTCCCAAATCCCGAAGCCAATAAAAAGACAGCTTTTGCAGCACTAAAGCCTGAAAGCCCCTGCGACCTCGTCTGGCTCCGAGTTGTGCAAAGCTGCAGCCGAGGATTTTTTCTTCATTTTTCTGGCATACGCCAATGACTGGCCCGAGAATCGCCAGGGCTTCGAAGGTTCCGCCAGTCCGCACGGACTTTTGGGTTACAGGCTTGTGGGCTGATAGTCTGGGTTTTAGGTGAGATAGCGTTCAGAGTATGAGTGAAGGTAATTTGGGCTTGTGGTTTAGATTTAGACTGCGGTTTGGGTTACAGATGTTTGGCGTTAAGGACGAGCTGCCGAGCTGCCAGTAAGAGTCTGGCCACGTCCGAGCCTTGTGATACTAATTAGACAACTTACCCAAGATACTTGCGCGTCATGCTGTGTAGCGAGCCGGGCCTGCAACTTCAAGACTGCCGTTGCTGCATGAAGTGGACGTAGACGTAGACTTCATTCTCAATTTCGCCTACTGCCGATGGTTCCAACCGGTGTTATCCGACGAAACATGACGAAACTGTATTGTGAGATCTTGGCAGTCAGGTGCATGTTCCACAGAACCAAACAGCGTTTTCGTCTATGCGGCTGAGATCCTCCAAGAGGCCGTCGGAGTGCTTTCACGGCTTAGACTCGCAAAGTCTTCAGACTCATTCGTTGCGCGTGGAGGGTGGCGGGTCACATGCACATCTGCAAGGGATCAATATGGCAAGCGAAGCACATTCTTGAGCCACAGCAATGCTGTATTGGATGTGGACCTGTCAGGTTGNTCATTCGTTGCGCGTGGAGGGTGGCGGGTCACATGCACATCTGCAAGGGATCAATATGGCAAGCGAAGCACATTCTTGAGCCACAGCAATGCTGTATTGGATGTGGACCTGTCAGGTTGACTGGAGCTCTTTGCCCAAGAAAACAGCTCGCGTGCCGTTGATTCGCTAGCCGCTAGCCACGAGCATCGCAATGGGGTCCGCCATTCAGGTTGCGTTGTTCAACATTCTGATCTTCCAGGTCTGTGGACACTGCCTTTTTGACAACAAGCCCAAACTTCAGAGCTGCGGTGGACGTTGCTTCGGTGTCCCCGGAGCCGGCAAGGCTACGTGCGTCTCCAACTGCCTCATCGGCCAGGGCGTGTCTTCTTCATGCGCTTCTTGCCTGGGCAGGGGCTTTACTTGCGGTGTCAGCTCATGCCTGGGCTCTTGCACAACTGGCTTCAACAAGCCAATCTGCACGTCTTGCATCAGCTCGAACTGTGGTCTTTGCAGCCGGGCTCGCTCTGGTGAGTCCGAGCCTGAGGATGCCGCAGACAATGCTTCCACTCTCGAAGCGCTCATGGAGGTCTTTGCTGGGGCCCAGGAAGCCCAGGCCCAGGCAGCCACGGAGAATGCAACGGTCGAGTTGGAAGAGCCTTCGACTCGCAGCGGTTGCTTTGAGGTCCAAGCCTTGATGAAGACATGTGGCACCCAATGCTACTCCTCCAGCAACCAAGCAAGCTGCGCGGCTCGATGCCTCACCGGAAAGGGCGTCTCGCCAGGATGTGCCAGCTGTTTCGGTCGTAAGATCAGCTGCACGATCAAGAGATGCCTCTCGGGTTGCGCCGCAAATGCCAACGGTGCGGCTTGTACCTCGTGCGTCAGCAGCAAATGCGGTAGCTGCCATGCAGATGCTTGGCGCAGTTGGTAATCTTTCGAGAACCTCAGTATTCACACAATTACTACAAGGTAGCTTCATACTTTAGCCAGCATGAATGTGAGTCAGTGCATAGGCAAAGTCATTGGACGAGCCCGTGGGCGAGGAGAGTTTTGTCGCTGCTTTGGTGGAGCTGGCAGCTCAGAAGCAAGATCAGAGTGCCATCTTTCCCTGAGGCAGCCGCCGTATAGCCTGAATGGCGAAGCACAGCCTTTGTTCTTACATTAGTGCTGAAGCGCTAATACGTTATAGGCCCTGACTGGTAATTCGTCAAGATTCTCCCCCGACTGGTACTGTGTCATAGGCTTTTGGCAGTCCATACCAGTTCAGGGCCATGTGATCCCATCATTCTTGCTTTTGTCCCGACCAGTTTGTCAGCACACACGTTGCGACACCGTATAGTGAGCAGGCTGCAAAGCTTTGCCCCAATCGTGCCTGGCCGGTAATTCGTTAGTTTACTGCATCTGCTCTGAGAGTGCTGAAAAGTTCCACTCGATGCACCACAAGAACTGTCTGCACATGGGTGGCACCCACGAGATGGGAGTACCGACATGAACACGCATCCAGACTGAAGCAAGCGGACAACCGCCGGGAATACTTAAGAGCTTCGATGGAGGATCCTCCGAATTCCAACCATGCCAGAGCCGACGAGCTTTCTCCTGCACGCAGGCTTTCGAGGCGCTTGAAACTTTGGAGGAACACCTGAACAAGTTGGAACTGGCCATGGATGTGCGAAACTTGCTTGGGCCCTGGCTGGGTGCCGGTTGGGTTTCCAGCTTCAGGGCTTTGTCGTTGCGGCAGGTTGGATGTGTGTATCGATGTGTGGACCTCTGTAGGTTTGGGCTTGGGCCTTCTGCACTTCACGTTTCGAAATATCTGATGCATCCTCAGCTTCAGGCTTAGGGACTCAGGGTTCAAAAATCTTGGAAAATTTTCAGGGATTGCAGCTCGTTGTGGAGACTTGCGGATGTTCGTCTTGAGCGAGGAGTGTGCGAGTCGAAAACGAGGACCTCAGGCTCAAAGTTCCCCCTTGATGCTCGTAGGTTCCTGCAGGTTCTGGCCCTAAAGACCTCCGGGCAGAGGAGTCTTTGGAGAAGGGGCCAGTGAAGACTGACTTTGGATAAACACCGGCAAAAGGCAACGAGTGGCAGTCTAAGCTCGGCTCCAGGAGAAGATGACCACAGGAACGCGGCATCTTTGAAAGCTGGACGATGTGAACTGCTGAGGCGATCAGAGATTCCCCACTCGGCAGAGTTCAAGAAGCTGTACGAGGTGGGGTTAGGTTTCAGAGCTCGGCTTCAATCGTGTTTCATCTTTTAGTGTTATGTTTAGTCATGTGTTTGACTAAGTAACTGAGGACGGGTGCAGAACTGTGTCGGCTTCCACCGTAAGCGATATGACGCGTTTTCGTAATTCCACATGACATGACCTGATGCCGGCTTGTCCGAACTCGATGTGCATGGGACTTCAAAGTTCGTACGGGTTAGGAGACAACTTCGAACTCCTGAGGCCTGGGACTTCTTCGATACCTCCGTAATTTCTTCGTGTCTGCAGAAGCCCGAAGGCTTCAACTCAGCTCAGACTCATCGCGAACCCTGAATCCTGCGTATAGATCGGAAACGCAAACCTAAACCCCCTCAGAATATTTTCGTACCGACAAGAACCTCACATGGCTGGGAGTCCGAGTGTGCGAGTGCCAACCCTATGAAACCTTTAAACTCTAAAGCATGAACAGGAGTTGGGCCTGGCATGTCCAAGAGTGAGCCTCAGTCAGGAATTGGAGAACCTCAAGGTCGTCAACGTAAGGCGCCACAGCCACTTCCAGCAATGCCCCTGCTTCTTTCTCTTGCAGAGTAATTGCCCTGTTTGCCTTCAAGTTCAGTGTTCAGGGTGACAGGTTTCCCATCTTAAGTCGTTTCTGCAGCACTGTGTTTTGCTGGATGCTTCCTGCACATTCCGAGAGGTAGGTTTTTCACGTCAACTTGGGGTGGAGATTCTGCGTCCACCTGCTTACTGAAGCCGAACAGCGAACCCTCAGACGGTGTTGGTGCGAGAAGGAGAGGAAAAGGAATGTCAAAAGATGCAGAAGGAATGAGAAGAGGCAACCAAGGACCTAAGGAGCACAACATTTGCCCCACCCGCCTGCAGGAGCGCAGCAAAAACAGCGACATATCACTGACAAAGCAAAGGATCGTAAGCTGCAGACCCCCTTCCCAGAATTCGGAGTCCTAAATGCAACAACACCTTAGCACATAAAACCCCAGACCCCCAGCCCTAAAACCCTCCTCCGGTTCACCCTGGCTGCCAGGCGGAGGGACAAAAGCAATAACCTGCCCTTGTGTTTTGCCACATCGCGAAACCCACCAAGCATTGTAATTTTCTGCACGTTCCTGTTGAGGCTTAAATGTGGCACAGGTCGGCAATTCCAGGAAAAGCTTCGTTCGCCATGCTTGCCAAGAAATCTGCAGAATCAGAACGCATTAGACCGTGGACGTCATCATGGTTAGGCCATGGACGCTTTGAGCTCAGAACGGACTAGACTCCATGGATGTCATGATGCTTAGGCCATGGATGGATTGAGCTCAGAGCGAATGAGACCATGGACTTCATCATGGTTGGACCATGGACGCTTTGAACTCAAAACGGACAAGTAGGAAAGGACAGAAAAAGTCAAATAAAGTGCATGCATGAGCATGAGTAACCGCAGAAAGCATTGGCACACTGCAGCGCGAAAACAGCAGTTCCAGCATACATTCGAAGAATACGCTGAAGATTCGAGTTTTGGACACGAAACAAGCAAGCAAAAGCAACATAAGCAGAAGAACGACACCCACACCATAAGCAAAAGGCGTCAACATCCAGGAAAAATTCGCGCACTACAGATCAAAAAACGAGCATGAGGTAAAATTTAAATCCCACGCTTTGCATGGCCCTTTTGAAGGTTCGCCTCGTTGGACGATTTCAGCCTTTCGCCTCGGGGAGCCGCCAACATCACGGGCCGCTTGGATTTCCCAGGCAGTCAGCAAAGGGGTCTTTATGAGAAGACCAGAATTTATGTGCTTTATAGGGTTTCAGAAAAGGAGTTCTTGAAGCTTCTTTTCAGGTTTCACAAGGTTCTCTGGACTCTGCACTTTGCATACGGGCGTTAACGATTATCACAGAATCTGGGACTATATAGTAGCATACGCCGTGATTGCCCGAAATGGTTTCATAGAGAAGGATTTATAGGGTACCTGTCGGAACGCCTGGATTGTTGGTACAATCACATGGAGTTCCATGCTACCTCCACTGCATATATGTACGTAAGTACAATGTATATATATATGTATATGTATACATTTATACCTGTATGTTTATGTGTGTGTATATATATATTTACATATGTGTGTGTAATGCCAAGCCAGCATACTCCACGATGGCCTCTCCTGAATGCCCAAGGTCCTCATGGTGCCGGCTGGCTCCGCCACTCGCTTTGTCGACGATGGCCAGTGCTATTGGTAGCTGCTGCTGCGAGGTTGCCGTGACGTTAGATTCCGTAGATCCTTTCGGAGCTCGCCCGAGTTGAGCCGGAGTCACGGAGCCAAGGCTTTGAAGACTTCCTCATCTGGTGGGGCCTTCACGCAGAAAAGTCGGCGCGAGCCCTGTGCAGGCAGTTGCACATGGCGCATCTTTGCTTTCACTTTATGTTCGGGGCGGGTGCAGGCAAGGAGGTTTATCAGACTAGCAGCGACTAGCGCCTGTTCCACTGTCCGCGGCATCCTTTCGTTGCAAAAGCGAAGCAGTCCTGGACCCAGGTAAGTCTGGTCTAAAGTGCCTTTTGTTTCTTTCCGGTATTCGCCAGTGTCGACACTGTGAATTATAGGTACATGACAATGAATGAGGCCATCGAATAGCGAAGACGGGTTTTCATTGGATGGGCTGTTTTGTTTGAGTTAGGGTATACGTAGAAGCTCTTGTTCGCGTGCTCCGACATTGTACCGGCGAGAGAACATCTGAGCCTTACATACTAATTCGAGGTGCTGCTCGTCGGAAAACAGTACCGCATCCGTGACTTCCAGAAGCCCTAGCCTACAAACCCCCGTGCGGAAAGGTGCCCTCAGATTGGGTCGACAAGAATCCTTCGCTGCAGGTGTTGGCTCTATCCCAGTAACTAGTTTGAGAACTAGGACTTTGACAGTCCTAGTACATCAACATCGACACACCACATCCGATCCCCACCCACGCCAAATCCAACCTGTCGTAGGCCTACGAAGCCACACCCCACTTCTCCGGCTCTCTGCTGCTTCATTCTCGTAGCCTCGAATCAACGGACCGCCGCTTGTGTTGACATCTAAGAGCAGGGTTTTAGTGTCCAGCAGTTACTTGAGGCATGATCAGTGCAATGCACACGATGTGTTCGACAAGTGTCTTGGCAGCCAAATTTCGAGGCAAGCGGTGTTCGTTGTCCGGAATCCGAAAGATGAAAAACCGCAAGTTCTGCCTTTGGAAACTGGCCTGGCTGCTGTCCTGCGAATCCATGCGAATCCCACCCACTTGAGCTCAGGCTAAAGATGAACGAGAAGAATGGCAATCCCTTCGGCTTCTGTCAAAAGTTCGCGAGGTTCGAGCTATATGCTTGTAGTTGTGGCTTTGAGACAACGGCAGGGCTGGGAATTCAGGAGCTATCTCGTTTTCATCATGCGATAATCAGAAGACAGAGGTTCGCCCTGGCACCAAGAAGAAAGGACAAAAAGACCTTGACAACTGCACTTGTTTTGTTGGCAAGCTGTCGAATGCAAGCCCAGCGCATGCACCTGATGTTGCCTTTGCTTCCGGTTGCTCACAAAATTTTCCCTGCGCTGGCAGGAAGTATGATGTTTTCTGTCAAGGATATGAAAGGACCCAGCGGTGTAAGTCCTCAACTGTTAGACATCGACAATCCGACTGCGACACAAACAGACTCTAAGCCGATATGTTGGGCAACTCCTTCCACCCTGATGAAGGGCTTGGCCGGATCAGGGAAGGTTTGCAATCGGGAACACGAGCAATAAATCCTCAGCAGCTGAACTCTCCACAGGGGATCATGCCAGCTGGACAATGCTGAATGCAGCCTCCTTCCATGGGGCAGGTCCAAGAAACTCGTCAGCGAGGATGTGAAGTTCACGGTTTTGGGAACGAATGGGATACTGGTATTTTCCCGTCTGTCCTTTTGATGCTGCGGGTGGCAATGTTTCGCACTTCTGTCAGAGTCAGTCAGAGGGCTTGCCGTGTTAATCTGTACTGGTGCTGGGATCCGACAGAAGGCCGCCATTCCCCACCATCACTGCTACTACTACTACTACTGCTACTTGCTACTTGCTACTGCTCCTACTCCTACTCCTACTCCTACTCCTACTACTACTACTCCTACTCCTATTCCTACTCCTACTACTACTACTACTACTAGCTCCTACTCCTACTACTACTACGACGACGACTACTACTACTTCTAATACAACTACTACTAATACTACGAATACTACTGTTGCTACTACTACTACTACTGCTTGTACTAGTACTAGTACTGGTTCCCGCGGAGCTGTCATTGGCGTGCCAGGTGGGTAACAAAACGGGGTAACAAAACAATTTACTACCACTACTATTGCTACTACGACTACTACTACTACTGCTCCTGCTCCTGCTCCTGCTCCTACTACTACTACTACTACTACTACTAAGGATACTCTTACTGCTATTGCTACTCCTACTCCCACTCCTACTCCTGCTACTACGACTGGTACTACGACGACGACTACTACTACCACCTGGCACGATTTGTGAAACTGCTCGCAGGACTAAGACCTTGACGACGACGACGACTACTCCTAGTACTACTACTACTACTGCTACTACTACTACTACTGCAACGACGACGACGACTACTACTACTACTACTATTACTACTATTACTACTATTACTACTATTACTACTACTACTACTACTACTACTACTACTACTACTACTACTACTACTACTACTCCTGCTACTACTACTACTGCTACCACCGACACCAGCGCTGCTGTGGGCTCACACGTTGCCAACAGTACTGTTGTTGCACCCCACTACCATTGTTGGATGTGGTTCGGTGATCATCTTGTGTCAACAGTTTTTCCATGTACAAAGATTGCTTCTCAGATGCAGCACGACCTGTGGAACATCACACATGTCCTGTGAAGGAATGGTAAAGCGACGAAGTTTGAACATGTGCCCGGGCTGCAACTCAGACTTTTAGATAGCCCTTCAACTCTGACATACGTTGGCAAGACATCCAGAGCATCTTGAATGCAGCTGGTTGTGGGGGCCTGGTGGTCCGCTGGTTCCGGATGTCGGACTTTGCCGTTGAGGTTTGCCTGTGCCTGGCCGTCGGAGGTTGGCGCATGTCTGCAAGACTGGCTGTACTCAGGGCAAGATCAGCGTACTGGGCCAATGCCTCTGCGGTGAGGGATACCACTACAAGTGGCTCGACCGACAGAGCTCGTGATCATTTTACAAGGCGTAGGCTTGGAAAGGCCGCAGTCAGGGGAGAGCTGTTAAGCAAGTCTAGTGCTTACGCCCAAGTCGCCTTCGAAGCCCGAAGAGATGTAGGCAACCCTGGCACCGCTGGCCGAACTTCAGAGATGGCAAGCGCTGAGACAGAGAGAGAGAGAGAGCGCACGAAATGCACATACTGTACAGGCTAGTTCTTTCTATCTTGGTTATCTATCTGTTTGTCCATCTATCTCTGTCTCTGTCTCTACCTTCATCTCTATCTTTCTACCTATCTATCTACCTGAGTGCCTATACGAGTCTGTGTGTGCGCACAATTCGGATGAAGCCCAACTTTAGTGCACAGTTTGATCTTACTTCTGGGTTCAAATTGATCATACTTGTAACACTTTGCAGTTCAGGCAACATCGGTTCTGAGTCTCGTTTTGCCTACGTGTCCGGGCTAGAGGCCTAACCCCCCCTCCTTGCACAGCGAGAAAGCCTCAGAATGAATAGCCCCTAGGACGAGGGCTACTGTAGACTGCAGATCGGTCGGGAAGGGTGCTGCCCTGTGCCCTGGTTTGTTCTTTCGTTACGCACCCGGCATGCCCCTGCAAGCCCATCGCTTTACAATAACCGGGAGCCCGAAATAAACCGAAAAGGAGTCTGGAATAGATAGTCGTATACACCCTAAGTGGTGTAGGCTGCAGCAAACCCTGCACCAAGCAACTGGGTAGTACAGGTGTTGGATAATCACTAAGGGTATCCTCATTATGCCTGCGCAACCCAGCCCTAAACCCCGAACCCTGAGCCAGGGTTTGGTTTAGGGGAACAACATGACAGCAAGCCCTAAACCCTGAAAGTGTCGGATGTTAATGTGGGAAAGCGTGAGGATGCACCTGCATGTGCACGAAGCAGGAAACATGCAAGTTTGGGACTGAATGAACGCGGTAGTGGAATTCAGTTGGTGACGTGTTTGGGCAGTGCATGAGCCAATGAGCTTTGCCATTGTTTTGAAACAGTAGACATGCTGCTGGGATCACTCCGTTGGTGTTTAGTTACTTGCCTTGCTTGTGTTCGTTGCAGAATACGTTTCAGATTACGTTTCAGTGGGAGTGAACTCCTGTGCAGCTTCGGTCGTTAGTGGAGATACGAGGGACTATGTGGAGCCTTGCCTGCCTTGTGCGAGAGTGAGCGTCGAAACCCTGAAAGGTATGACAATGTTTCTGGGCATCATTGCGCCAAAGTCCCGGACCAGGCAGCGGTTTTTGCATGTTAAGCCAAGCATCCCGATGTCCTTCAACTTTGCGACTGACGATCAAGGTATTCCAATTTTGCAGAGTACGTACTGCCTATCGCAAGCCCACCCGGCTTTGACAGGACTTCCGGGTTCAGCAGCTCTTTGCAGATGCAAGGACCAGCCAGGGAGGGAGTGATGTAGCTGTAGCTGCATTGCAGGAGTTAGCGTAGGTTCTGAACGACGGCTGTCGGGTTCGGATGCTGTTGGTTCGCCACCACTGACTTCAAACAGGTCCTGGAAGAGAAACAGTCCTGATGTTGTAATCACAACGCACATGGAAACCGCTTAACAAAGAAGCCCGAGCAGAACCCTTGTCGAGCTCATTGTAATGCCAAGAGTCGAGTAGGAAAGCGGCATCCTGTAGAAATCTGACTGTGGTAGCACGTGGCTTGTACGGCAGTACACAAGGCTTCTAGGCTCCGGTCCTGTTCAGGATTTTGGGGTTGTTGGGTTTAAACGGAATCGTGCAACATTGCCCATAGCTGCAGGAGGTGGGTGGAAGTGAGCCTCTTGCTGGCAAGCCTGCGATGATTCGAAAGTGTCAACCTTCCTTTGACTTTGAAGGTTTCCTTGGTTTTAGTTGTAGGGCCATGGGTTTTGCAAGTTGCGGGCTGAGGCTGAGGGCTTCCGATGGGGAATTGAGGGTGCCAGGTTTGCCAACTATCCGGCTCTGGTTGGGGTTGCGAGAAGCAGCGACCAGAAACGCGGCAAAGCCCACGCTCCCAGTCCCATGGCTCAAGAAGTCCAAACCTCAAGTCGGACATTGTAAGCCTCGACCAGAGACAGGCTGAGAGTGTAGAGTGTCGGGTCTTAGGTGTACTTGTCGAGCTTACCTGGCTGTGCCGAGGGTCGAAGCCCTCAACCAAAGCTTTGTGGAAGATATATATATATATGTATATACATATTGCTATGTCATAGTATGTACTGTATATCATAAAAAAAAAACGTATCATATACTATCGTCAGGAAAGCTGGAGCTTGGAGGCGCCTTTGCTCCCATGTGCGATGGGGAAGTCAGATTTGGTTCTGGCTGTTTTTTGGTCCGCTGTCCTGAAGCTTCGCAGGCCTTTAAACAGTGTGCCTGCGTCCAGAACTGTCCGTCAATAGGCTTCGATGTCGGTGCCGGAACTGACTCAACTTCCACAGCTCTTGTTGCCCGCGACCTCGATGAACAGAAACGATCGCGGTGCCCTGTCCAAGATCCCGGCAAACCCCAAGCGCTGCCAGGCTATGTGCGCGACTTGCTCATCTCTGCTTCGAATCACTGATCGCAATGACAGTTCTAGCCGACGAAGCATGCACGGTTCACTGTATGCCGTATAGTGACATGTCTTGATCTTGGATCTGTTTCCAAGTCCATGCAAGTTCGAGGCTCGATGAACTTTCGAGCTTCGAGCCTGGTGGCTGTGCGGAGGGGAAGCGGAGCAGACAAAATGGCAAGTATGCGCTGGGAAAATTGCCTGCGGGTGTTCTGGTTTTCTAATTAAAGTTGAGGAAGACCTCCGGGTGACGGGTGGCTGACCATCATCTAGACTTCGCCTTTCACATCCTGTCGGTACATGTCAATTTCGCGAATACTATCACGACGCTCGTGTTGGCCAGCCTTTCGTGTTGTACGGAACACATCATGCCATGCCAAGAATCACGAGAAGTGTTTTATAGCTCTACCCACAGTAGCTTGTTGGCCGTCGCGTCTGTTTCTTGTGAACTGCTTTGCGTTTGCTTCCATCTGAGTTCGAAGGCTTGAAGGACTCCGTGTGGAGATGCCCAGCCATGCAGCACTGGCTCTTGCTGCAGATCCCAGAAAGTTCCAAGCCTGCCAGGCTTCTATGCTGCCCAAAGCCAAGAGCTCGAGGCTCCAACCTGATAGCTCAAACAAACAGCCCAGAGCCCCGTTAGGTCCCTACAGAACCCCTTAAAACGCGAAGCGCCTCCCCGAGGATGGATCTGAGACGCAGCGACCCCACTTCTTTGGACCGGGTGCGCACCACACAGCTTTGAAGCTGACCTTCCGAGCATGTGCGTGTGGGCTTTCTGCAGGTTGCTTGGAGAAGAAGTAGGATCTCTTTCTCTCTCTCTCTCTCTCTCTCCCTCCTCCCTGGGCACGTGCGAAATGCTGGTCAGGGCTTGTGGTAGGTGCAGCCATGACGGCCTACGGCCCCCTGCCTCCTCCGCTGTTGCCATTCATCCCGGGTGACCCTCAGCAGCCAAAGCAGTACACCCTGCACATTCCTGCTCCCACCTCAACATGTCCGCATGTCCGCCAGGCGCTCGAAGTCTTGTGATGGCCTTATAGTGCAGTGCATGTCCCGTGGTTGCGGGAGATCATCCGAAAGCACTCAGAACCGCAATCTCACACACAGCTATTCCAGACTGCGCTAGAGATCAGGTGTAAACCAAATCTTGCGGAGGATGCCCTACAAAAAGGCCCGACGTTTGAAACCGTCATCTAACCAGGAGACTTCCCAACTTGAACAGGTTTCACTGTTTACCTAAAAAAAGCTGCTAAGGCAAGCTTGGAAAGACAAAGCCATGCCACAGCCTCGGAATGTTTCCGGCTGGGTCGGGGTCCGGGCAGTAGATTTGCTATCTAACGGCTCCCACCCGTTCAATACCCATAGAGGCCAGGAAAGACAAGCTTCTTTAACTTTGTGTGCTTAGAGAAGTATCGGGCGCATGGAATACATAGCTTCCTCGCAACAAAAACGGATGGCAGAACCTTTAGACACGAACATAGAGTTGATTGTCTCGAGTCGAACGGCAATTTTCACGGTTAGCATCACTGTTTCATGAGCTAGCCATGGACTAGCACCGTCGCCGCCAAACCCAACACCTGACACTCAAGAGTTTCCCGAGTGGCAAACTGAAGCCTTCAGCACCGACGAACTGTAGCAAGACTGCTAGAAAATGATTGGCATCATTCTCGTACCTTCTACTGTAGTGGCTGATGCCGTTAAACTTGTCATTGTAGCTAGTCTTGATCTTGCCGCAATCGTATGAGGGCCTCCTACTCTTGCTCCCGAGGGTCTGCCACAACTCGGTGCAGACGCTCATCGTGCAAAAGGCGCAGATGCTCTTCGCGGGCTTGGGTATTGAAGCCCGATGCAGAATCGAGCGCACTGAACACACATTCAAGCATAAATGCCTGAAGTCTCTTTTAAAGACCATCAAACAAGCAACAGACTCAGACAGAGATGCCAAGCATGAGAAGCAGCAAGACGAAGTAGTTATAAACATACGACAAGACATCGCATGCAAACCATTGAAGCTTGTCATAACTCCTGCTTTTTGGCTCGAGTGCTGCTGGGGCTGACGAAAACCGCGCAGAAGCGAAGTGCAGGGAAGCTTTTGCTGTTGGATTCCGCCGCTTGTCTCACCACACTGGCAGGCTCTGTTCAGAGGCTTGAGAATATCAAATCCGCCAGTGTTTCGGAATTTATCATGCCTGAAGCGACGGTTCGGATCCCAATCGGTGAACCCGCGAAACCAGTTCCCGGCAACTGTAACCCAATGATTTGGATCAGTCGTGGTTGCGCCCCAAACCGCCAACAAAGCCCTTGACCTGCACCACTGAACTTCATAAGTTCAGCACTAGCTTCAATTCTTTGGCGTTGGGTCGCTTCTCGCTCTCTCTCTCTCTCTCTTTGTCTCTCTCTCTCTCTCTCTCCCCCCCTTGAGTGTGTGTCTGTGTGTGTGTCTATGTGCGTGCGCTCGTTTCTTAGCATGCATATTATATGCAAATACTTCCACACTTGAAACATAGTGGTTGTTCTCCGGCACGGTGCAAGTTTGCCGTTGTAAGAATATGTGCAAAGAAAAGTAACCAACTGTAATATGTTCGTGGGTGTTTGTTTGTTGACGTGCGCACGCATACAAGTATACAGAAATCGTTAGCAGCAAGATAAGAACCAGGAGTAGAAGAGGGCAGACACAGAAGAAGGACTCCGCACATGTGCATGTGTGTGCATGCACACGCAGCCCTGCATATACACACGTAATTATACATACATAGCGACATGCATGCATGCATGCATACATACATACATACCTACATTCGTGTTTATTTGTGTGCGTGTGTGCATGTAGGTTTGTGTGTATGTATGTTACCTTCGTGCTTTCGTTCTCACATGCTGGAATTCAGTGTCCTTGTCACTATCTCATGTGTTCCAAGATTTGCTGGGCTAAGTATCGGTTTTAGCCGTCTGCTGGGCGCAGTATGGGTTTCAGCCGTGTCAAGGTGCCGGGGGGAGCTGTGTGGCATGTCTGCGGGATTTCAGCAAGCTAGGAACCCCACACCAGGAAGAGCTCGGAACCATGCTGCTGTGCTGTGCTCGTTCATGCAAGTCGAAGGTTCGTCCACCATGGCCGATGTCGCCTATGCCCCGCTTCAAGAGTCGATCCCCTTCGAGAAGAGGGCTGCCGAGGCTGGCTTCGTCAGCGCTTTTCAGCATATATACAAGGGTCGGATCACGTAGGACGACGAGTAATTATAACTTGTTATGTCTTCAAAGCACTGTTTCTGCGGATCCAGCCGGCAAAGTTTTTGTCTTGATGTTGTGCCGCATGTCAGGGTTCTCAGGAGCAGCATGGCTTTCGAGGATTTGGGATGCTTCGGAGTCTTCAAGTCTTCCGAGACCAAGTGCAGAGATAGGAACGGGCCGAATAGCGAGACATACTGAGCCACAGACGCGAGTCCCGTCTTCCACATCCTTGAGCTAAGCCGATATGAGAGTTTCCGAACATGAATGGTACCTTATTTTGGGGTCCTTATAATAAGGATCCTACTATTTAGAGTACTATATTAATTAGGGCCTCCTATTTTCGGAAACTCCCATATGGCAGGCCTCCCGGATCTTGGCCAAGTACCCAGATCGCGTGCCGGTGATTTGCGCGACTTGGCTTTTGGGTTTCCACGGGTTTAAACCCCCCCAAAGGCCTGTCCATGTGAGATAAAAGTTGTTTTGGGTTGTGTACCTGGCGGTTGCCGCTGGTCTGCAGGGGCTTCAGCCTGCAGGGTTCAGAATTTGTTCAGACCTTACGGCTCCTGGGGTTCAAGTTGGTGGGTGTTTCCCTTCACGAAATCGTCAGCGCCCCAGGCTGAGGAATCCCAGAGCAAGGAAGCGAAAGTGACCTATTCGAGCTGCTGAGCCCCCGAAACCCCCAAATTGACAACAACAACAACAGGCCGACAGGAGTTTGCACGCAGTTTGACAGTAGGCTTCTAAGCTCAGCGTGTTCCCGAGTAGGGTGCCTATCGTCGAAGCCCAAGCGCACAACTCTTAAGCCGAAGACTGCTTTGGAAAGCGGCGCTGAGGAGAAGTCCCCTTCGACAGAGCTGCCGGAGATCGAGAAGATGCCCGGCACATCGTGGGAGTTTCAGGGGCGCTGAAACCCGAGGGTCTAGTGTTGGCTCTCTTGTTATGGCTTAGAATGACTTTATGCACTGGGTCGTGATAGGCTGCTTTGGTTCTTTCCATCTCCAAGTCCGAATCAGATATCGATGCAGGCGGTGGAACTTTACCCTAAGAGCCTCGGAGCCGTTTACATTGAGGTTACCAAGGGTCTTGCGCTTGTCGCGTGGTTGAAAGATATGCATGAAAAGCCCAATGAAGCCTTATGAGACCCCAAACCGCAATCCTCGAGATTCCTCTTTTCAAAGAGTTTCCATGCCTGGCATTGCCTTCATCGGCCGAGGCCGCCTTGGCCCCTAGGCAGAGAGTAGCTATTCGTTGCAGTAGGGACGCGAAGAAACCTGTCGCCTTGAAAGATCAACCCTAGCGACTGCACCATGTCGTGGTTATACAACATGACATATATATAATAGTAGAATATATATACTATAGTATCTGATGGAGTGGTTGCTATAGCGGACTGCCTTAGCAAGGAGAAAATTCCTGGTTCCGGCCTCGATGCTTTGTGCCTCTTCGGCAGAAGTCTGGGGAGATTCTGGAAACAGTGGTCTCTCTCTCTTCGAGGATTTTGGCATTTACAGACAGCTCCCACTTCAGGTCAGAACTGAAGCATGGGTTTGTAGTGTACGGGCTCAGAGGAAGTTCATCGCGACTGGCACACATGCGATGATAGGGAGTGACGGTGGATATGTTCCAGTACTGCGGAGTTGTGCGTGGAATGTATTTCTTGACAGGACACCTGCCAGCTTCTTATCTGACGGTGCCCGCCTTTTCACTACCCGCATAGCATAGCTAGCGATCAGCTCAGGGTCTGGGCAGTCCAAACCCACGTTCCACGAGATGGCAGGTGGCGAGTTCAAGTACATCGTCCACAAGCAACTCTTCCACTGAGGACTATAAGCCCTAACACATCCTGAAAACCATCCGATGCATTAAACTGCTTGGAAGCTCATTCGTAAACATTTTCACGCGTGAACTGGCAAGCCCACCAGCCAAAGACCTGCAAGATCCGGTTCGGACCTAGAGGATGGGATTTCGAAGAGCACTTAAGAAAGGATAAACGACGAACTCCCCCTCACGTCGTGCCTGCCGAGACATGCCGCGATACACCGAACTGGTGAGATCTCTCGAGTTTGCAGGGATTTCGGCATGATTTGCTGGTTGTGTTTGTAAAGGTGATGCAGCGATCCAAGTTCTGCTGGTTGTGTTTGTAAGGTGATGCAGCGATCCAAGTTCAGCACGAATCGCTGGCTTAGTGCAGGGACGTCCGTTCACGCATGGTCAGTTCGAGATATTTTCAGTAGACAGTTCGAAGCATCTGCTTCGAAGCCTCAATCTGGAAGCCCTCCTCCCCTCCGTGCACTTTGCCATCCCCAATTATGCTCGAGGCTTCTAGGGCATTCTAGAGTCTAGAGATTCTAGGGAGTGCACGGGAACTCAGGCACATCCAGCAGGCCTCTTCCGGTAAGGGCCTCGCAGCAGACCAGGTGCCTCCATGAGACACTCATGGACTCCTTGATATGACCGTTGGTTTCTTTATTGTTTCAGTTTCTGGCCTGCCGGATGGATGCATGTTAGCCTGTGAGCTTGATAACTTTTGGGCGTTCGAGAGCCGAGTTTCGACACCTGGATTCATAAACAAGTTGCTGGATTCGATAGCCGAACCTCCGATCCCAAATGGCCGAACCAGAGAAGAGTCGAGTGGCAAGAAATGCGTCTATAGCATGCCGTAGAGCTCAAGCTACATCAACTACAAACCAGCGCGTCCTGCGATGGCCTTCTCCTAGGGTTTCATGGGTTGGACGTCGGGACCTGGGGTGCCAGCTACAGAAGCCCTGCAGGTCATCTACCTCTTTACTCGGAAAGACAAGACCAAGAAGGCAGCGACCTGGTCAGCACCTTCACTTCCGGCAGCCAAACAGTGTTTCCGTATTCGTCACATGTGCTTCGTGCCTGGTGTGATGCCTTGCGGCGGGCGGCTGGAAGTTTGGCTGGGGGAGCTCGGTGGGTAATCCGTCCGGTAACACCGACACCTGCGAACAGCAGCTCCGGTGATGCCCTCGAGACCCACATTCGTGAAGCTCAGCGGCGATGTTGCTGCAATTAGAAACAGTCTCAACGGTAATGCATCGCGCATCTTCCTGCGCCTCTTCATCGACTTGAGCTTGCACAGCCAAGCGATGCAAAACAGCATGCAAATTTCCATCCACAGCTTTATCTGTCAATCAATAAAGCAGACATTGAGCTGAAGCCTAGGTGAAGACAGGAGCGGTGATGTCAGAGCTCTATGACAGCAACCGGTCAGAAGACGGGCCAGATTCCCAGACTGTGTGTAGCAGAAGCAAATGAATGTGCGTAGATGCAGATGTTTTCTATCTGTACAAGTATCTGTATGTGTGCACGTACGTGTGAAATGTAATGCAATGCAGTTGCATGGTGTCGTGATATGTTGTGCTATCAACTGTCAGGTGTATGTATGTATGTATATATAATTATATATATATATATATATATATGAACGACCTCACGAGAACGAGCGTATGCGTCGTGCCTGTCAGGGGATGTGCGCACATTTGTTTGCATCTCTGTGTGTGTTTGGTGGGGATGCATGCATATCTGGTGTATATGTATACGCGCATGCATACATAATGTACATACGCATACACATAGTCAAAAGCATATACATGTGCATATGAACAGGCACCTTCAGTGAGCACACGCGATGACAAGGAATCATGTTCACCAACATTCTTGCATGTCGAATCAGCTGCGATTCACCGTTCCGTTTCTGCACATGCAGCTCTACGCTAACCAGGACAAAACAGATAATCCTTTTCACATCTTGTAGTGTGCTTGCATGGACAACGTATAGATCAACGAATACGTATACACACATGCTTATAGAAACATGCAATTACACAATTTTGCTAGTAATTACATGCAAGCTGCATGCACGGCACTAATACCAACTTCATGCCCCCGCACCAAGTGTATGTGCGTGTTCGAAGGGTCTTGTACTGTTGTGGTCCCGATTCGAATCATGTATCAGTCTGGAAGTTAAGGTGGTCGCAACGAGAACGAAAAAACACGCAACAGATAGCAACATCGCCTTTTGTGCTTGTCTCTGTTTTAGGGACACAGGGTCTGTGGCGGCTTCCGAGCTGCGAAAATTCCACAGTACTATAGGGGCTTCAATAATTGCCTACACTCTTTTTGGGGGCTCCTTATTATATTTTTGGTTTAATGGGCTCCAAAACCCTATTCTAATAATTCAGGCCCCTATATTACTCCGCACCAGGTTCCTGTACATCATCTACAGCGCGGAAAACACCCTGGGCTCCAAATGAGTGTCCTGGTGGCCAGTATTGCGCAGAGTTCTGTTCGAGGGCAGTAGGTAGAACCTGCGATGTAGGAACAGTATGTGTCAGTAGTTTCGTATCTAGAACTACTGTGACAGCAAGGGCATATCACCGTTGACTACAACTACAAGCATGCAGCTTAGCAAATGCAAGATATTGCGATACGGGCTGGAGGAGCATCTTTTTTTTTCTCCTGCTGGCGTGGCATGCTTCTAAGTGGGGCGGACCAAAGAGCTAAGGCCAGGCCGTGAAAGGAGTAGGAACCAAAGTAAGAGGCTGACCTGTTCGTCTGTCGGCGGTTAGGGTTTAGGGTCCAGGCTTTAGGGTTTAAGGGCTTTGGGGATTAATTGTATCGGGCTCCGTTCAGATTTAGATGAGTTCAGGCTTTACGGTTAAAGCTTATCTTCTGGCTTTCTGGGGCTTAGATGACATTCTCCCTAAACCCTAAACGCCTCGTGCTACTCTGTACGTGTGTCAGGTGCTCCTGGGCCTTTGAACACGCAGAACATGCTTTCCCTGGGATTCCCCTCAGTACAAGTAGACTCCAACGAGTTCCCTGCGGTGCGACATTGTTCAGCTGGGCGGGTGGCAAAAAACGCCTTGTGCGAACCAAAACTATGAGCTCTGGTGGCCCACGCAAAAGGCCTCAACTGGCACAGCTGTAACACTACGTGGCTGCACGGTCACACGTGTGATCCCTGGAAGAACGGAAGCAAGCTATTGACGCCCTCCGGGGCGTTCATCGCCCTCTGCTGCTCCAGGCTGACCGCTCGACCAGTGAACCTCACGGCGAAGTTTTTGGAGACTCCCTTTGAACACATGACGGCAAATGTTTCGCCGTATTCCAAACATACCGCCGCACGGGGTCGGCACAGCGTGGATGCTTGATCAAACAGTGCGAACTAGAGCTGCCAGCTGCTGACAATGAAATTGGCAAAGAACCTGGACGTGCCGATCATGAAATGCGACGGTGAGGACATGTAGTGGATGGTGCAACAATACACTTATTGTGCACCCATGCACCAAACCACGTCGTCCTCGCTGAAAAGCATGCAATTCGAACACACCTTCCTTGCCATTACGACTCTGCATGTGAAGAACTTTGTGAGCATGTGTCAAGATCGAGCTGATCTGAGTGCCTCTGCATGTGAAGAGCCTTGTGAACTTGTGTCGAGATCAAGCTGATCTGAGTGACGAAGAGCCCTGCTTGTTTCACATTGTAGTTGCCGCCTTGTTGGAATCGCAGGCCCATGCACCCGGGTTAGTCATATATGCAGTTCTAGCGTGGGGGACTGTGAATTTGCTTGGCCTGACAACCCAAACTAATGCTGACGACGGTTCGAGACCTTTCCAACTATACAGCTTTGCTTAGTGCTCAGTGCTCCTCTGGAAAACCGGACGTCAGTCGTGAAGTAGTCCAACACAGCCATGCTGACAACAGTTCCTTGATGTAATTGAAGTAGACTAAGTAGACAGCGTTTGTGTAGTGTTCAATGCTCCTCGCTGTGGTGAACTGGAAGTCAGCTGCTTTTGCCGACCAGTCAAAGTACTTCGAACCCGAGACCTCGTCTGGCTTGTCCGAGTTGCGAGAGCGTAAACGCCTTGTGCGAGAGTGAGCGTTGAAACCGTAAAGTTACACATAGGCCTTGCTGCTTCTAGCTTTGTTTGGATTTTGAGAGGAGAATGCATGCATGTACGTCAGTGCTTTAGTGCGAAATTGTCGTGATGGACATTCCCATTAGAGAAGTCTCACTCATCAGACCTCGAACCACCTGCCTCGCCTAGATTGTCCGAGTGTGAGCGCCGAAACCGCGTACGGGTTAGATGTGGTATCCCGGTGAGCTGAATCCGGAAATGTTTGGTTACATAGTCGCCATCGCGGCAACTTTGAAATGATGGGGCCCGCGACAGAAGAGGGAGAAGAGGAGAGAGAGAGAGAGATACACAGATATACATATATATATATATGTATGTGTGTATAGAAAAATATGTATGCAGCAAGCAAGAGAGAGAGACAGAGAGCGAGAGAGAGAGAGACAGAGAAAGAGAGCGATCCCCAGCCCCCAGCCCTGGCGAAAGAAAGAGAGAACACGAGAACACCAGAGCGAGAGAGAGAGAGACAGATTCTGCTGGCGCAGACTTCGAGTGCAGTCTTCTCCTGCAGCACCCCAGTCTTCAACGACCCCGAGTTCGGCTGAGGTTGCATGAAAGATGCTCTCGGCGAAGCTCACGCTGTGCAGGTCTTCCGACCCCTCTGAGGTAGGGCTTGAGACTCACGGCCAAGACCGTAGAACGAGGCTTCAGACCTACAATATTACCTCGTGCAAATGATTACCCACGTATTTGTGTTTGTATGCTGTTATGTTTGGTAGGTAAGTATGTGTGTGTAGACCATCGCTTGGTCGTATAGACCCATACATAAGGCTGGAAGTCCTTCCCAGTTAGAATTAGTTTGAGCCGTTTGAGTCCAAGCCCCAGGCAAAGGGGCTTAGGGATGGGCGCGAGCAAGCCCTATGCCTGTCCGTCCGCCGTTGTCACTGCGGGTGAAGCTTGTGACTGGCTTACGCGGGAACGCAGGCAGACTGCTCATTGACGTGATCCAACTGGCCTTACAGCAGACACGAGTTTTCTGGAGTCATAAACACATTCGTATGCGAATCGTCCTGTGAGAATCGATGACCGTACAGGCCTGACAGGTGGCCTGCTGCAATCTCTTGGCAGGAGAGGGTGAGGACAAAGTTTCTGGTTCGAATATCAGCCACCTTTCAAGATGACGGGCTTCTTCACAGAAAGCAACATCGCTCGGATGTGGAAGGATTTCTTCTCACGATGCCGGTGATATACGTTGGTCGGTCTCTCCAGGTCAGTTGTAAACGTGCGGCTAAGAGTGGCGCAGTGCGCAGTTTCCGCGTGGGCCGTTAGAGTCTCTTGGCTCTCTTGTATATAGATGCCGCAGCTTTCCGCCAGCCCACAAATGTCTTTGCACTTCTCTGCTAAGCTTGATATGCACTGTACCAGTACCAGGTGTAGGTGGCCGGGTAGGTGGTCCTAAAAATTCCATGGCTCACCCGCTCCATGCCATGATGCAGCATGATGCACGCTTGTGGAAGCATATGATTGAGGGACAAGGCCGTATCTGGTCAGCGACATGCGCAAAGTACGTGTAGTGGGCTGTCCAGACCTTTCTAATTCTAACTCCAGCGTAATCGATTATGAGGAATCCCAGCAAGATGACAGATCGAACGGCTTCTCCAATTTTGCTACAAGCTTTGACACCAAGAGATGAAGTCCTGTTGGCTAGCTGTCTAACGTCGCAGTGTCGTAGTCGTAGTCATAAGGCAGGTACACACACGCACACACACCTTCGGGATTGGACCTCTACGCCCTCAAACTGCGCAGCTAGGCCCATGTCTCAAGCCTCCAAGCCCGAAGCCCAAATCTATCATGGCTAGGCGTGAACACACTGTTCCAATGCCTTCTCTCACGTCATAACGTCCTGCAAACCCTAGGCCCGACCCCCCAGATAAGCCTCATTTGAGTCATGCCGCGCGGTCAACTTCGGCAGTCGCACCGGCCGAGACCAAGGGAGCTCAGGCCAAGCGAAACCCGGGGCAAACGGTCCCAGGCGACAGGGGGCTGCAGAAAGGAGCGCCATTTCTCTTGGCGTAGATGGGAAGGGATAGACTTCACCAATTGCTTAAGTTTGTCCTTCTTGTAGGCGGAGTCGAGCAGGTTTGAGTTTTAATGTTCGTAACGCAAAAGCCCACTGTGTGGACGGCGTGCCTGACATCATCTTGAATTCGGACACCCTGAACGTTTACAACTGTCGTTTTGGGGAGTTGTCGCCTTACGGCTGAAGCGTGAGCTCGTGAGAGTCCCCTGTATGTCTCACGCCAAGCTATTGGCTGCATGGCCTTATTCCAGACCGGCTTCGCACAGAGCACGGTAAGGCCACAGACTTGACATGCCGTTCAGGTTACAAGTCTGGCGCAACAATATCCAGCTTTTGTTTTCCTGCGACAGGATTAGACCGCGGATAGACTTCCATTTACCGGCTCCTTGGAAAAATGGGCTGCATCGCCGCCATGCCCATGACGACCGTTTCAAGTTTGTGGCAAAGGCCGTGGTCAGGTCAACCAGAAGCGAAGAAACCTGACAGTTGCATGATGGCCACCAGGACCTTGTGGCCAGCTTTCGACGCGTATGCGCAGCATCATTGTAGCCTAGACCTATGGCAGCAATCATATAGACACAAGCCTGCTATAAACCACTTGTGCTAGTCCTTCATCCTGATTTGCACCACCTCCTCGCACTCCCTGACCACCAAAATCTTGTCAAACCGCTAGCTCACTACTTCACTACCGCACGTACCACAAGCACCACCTCGCCAACCACCACAACTGCCCGGCACCATAATTTCGGCTGTTGCTGCTGCTACTACTACTACTACGACGAAAACAACTACTACTGCTACTACGACGACTACTACGAGTCTGGCCACGACACTACCACTACTCTACAACTACCGCTGCCAACTACTACCACTCGACTACGACGATGACTACTACCACTGCTGCCGCTGCTACTGCTACTACTACTACTACTACTACTACTACTACTACCACTACCAGACTTCGGCTGCGACTGCGAATACGACTACGAAGACGAATACGATTTCGACGTTGACTACTACTACTACCACTACTACTACTACTGCTACTGCTACTGCTACTGCTACTGCTGCTACTACTACTGCCTCACTACTAATGCTACTAGTACAATTAGTTAATTATTTTTGTCTTCTACCACGACGACTATTGCTACAGTTGCCACTATCACTACTGACACTCCGATGATTATAGTATCATTGCTGCTGCTGCTGCTGCTACTGCTACTGCTACTGCTACGACGACGACGACTACTACTACTGCTGCTACTGCTACTGCCACTACGACTACAACTACAACTACTACTCCTACTGCTACCGCTACCGCTACTGCTACTACTACTACTACTACTACTACTACTACGACGACGACGATAGTGTTAGTTTTGCGTTGGCGAGTTGGCGGCTATCCGAACGTTTCCGACAGTCTGCGCTGCACCACAAGGTCCGTGCTTAAGGTCTTCAGGAACTTCGTGGGCGCCCGAAAACGTGGCTCTAACCTGCCGGGGTATCTGACATGTTTACCACCTTTGTACAACATCTTACGAAGTTCCTGAGCCGAGAAGTTGGAACATGACTTTCAAGCAGATTACCTGAAGGAACTAAGGATGCCTGGCTGCCTGGGCTGAAGCCCAGACATAGATGTTGGACCCTGGGAACACAGGAGCGAGTTCCCAAACCCGCAACTCCCCACACCGGCTGAAGCTTCAGACCAAGGCAGGCAGCCGAGGCACCCCGGTTGGTTAAAGAGGAGGAAGAGTTCAGGCGCATGAATACACAATGAAAGCAACAATCGCATCAACAGTCTATAGGTCGAGCCGGTGGGTATACGTGGCCGCATCTGGTGGATAGTTCGGAGTGTGGCGCTTCTTCATGCTCTTAGGCCAAGAAGGTTATGCGAAAGGCATCGAACGGCACTCGAGATCAGACTGAGAGTATGTGCTTGAGCTGGGGTGCAGAACAGATGTCGCAAAGGCGCTCCTACCACCTGAAAAGCATCTGCCGCGTGAGATTGGGATGGTGGAAAGATTGAGTGTCGTTCCTGTCAACAACGAAGACCGGAAGGATCGTACTGGGATGAGGAATTTGTTATGGTGAACTTAACTCAAGTCGAGCCTATAATAGCTCCGCGCCAACGCATGACCTGGTTTGTGGTTTGCGCTTGAACTGCAGCCTTTTCACCTCAAGTCCAAGAGGCACGACCCTCTCGACTGCGCATTCCCTGATTTGAGCCTTGGACATGCTAGGGGGGCCCACCAGGTGTCCCAGACCCCTGAGGTCCAAGTTCAGGATTTAGGCGCCTTATAAGCCTGTTTCAGTGCGCGTCGAGTGCAGCTTCTTGACGTTTTGCGAACCCAGAGCTGAGGCACGGCTTTCACGATGTCGCTGAAGGATTGCGCCCCCAGAGTCGGAGAAGCGACAAAGCCCTAAGCCCCTGACGGCCTGAATGCGTAGCACAGGGCCAGGTCGCAGCATGCGGTAGGCTGACTGCCATGTCAACCCGTGTTTGCAAGAGCCTGTTCCCTATATCATGAGCCGAAGTATCGCCTGGATGATTCTCAGCCATGCATATCCTTTTTGCGAATTTGCTAGGCAGGCTGGAAGCAAGTCTCTAACAAACATGCACATCTCAGACGTTCTGCAACTCGATTGCAGCGCAACTCCTCTGAGTCTGCAAACGGTTCATCCAGCGGCGAGGTGTTGGAGAACTGTCCAGCAAAAGGTAGTGGCCAACCTCCGCACAACCTCATCCCGAATTTTGCACCTGACCCTACAAACCCTACCTCGTCCTCGCATGAGAGTGTAAGCATACAGAGACCCAGAAACTCGCACATTATTGCTAAGCACCGGTCATTCTCAGCGTACAATGTTGCTGTCATCTTTGGGATGGAGCTAGGTCTTCTTGTTGCTGCTGCTATCTCCATCATTTCTGCATGGTTCTTGGTGTCCCGCCGGCCAGGAGACGGTTCCCTTCGAGAAGCGCGCGGCAGAGGCTTCGAGGATTCTCAGTTCCTCGGTAGCCCCAGGGTTTTGTTCGGGAAGCCCAGTCGGGTGAACGCGGGGATTTCTTTCTTTGTGAACGTGGATTTCGCACTGAGTACCTGTGCTCACATGACATGCTACAGATGCAGAGAATCATTGGACTGTCTAGCAGGTGCTGTTGTTAGGACCGGAACACTGTTGAGATTTTCCCGATTCTCGACCCTCGGAAGTGCTGCCAGCCCACCCCAGGCAAGTATCCGGATCGCGTGCCCGTGATCTGCGAGAAGGTCGTGCGGGTAGCAACTGTGGGATAGATATGCCTGCTTGCTTGATGATTCTTCCTTCTCTCGCTCAGCCCTTATGTCTGTCTGTCCGGAAACTGCCACACCCCTGAGCCGAGACATTCAGAAAAGCATTCGCTTGTTCTTTCAGAAGGCACCACGCACCAACCTGCCCGAGATCGAGAAGCCGCTCGGTCTAAACCAGTCTGTGCGCGCGGCCGTTTGTTGCCTCCCGTCCCTTCGAGGAAGAAGTTCTTGGTGCCGGGTTCCATGCAGCCTGGCAGAAAGGGAGTGGCCAAAAGTTACAAGATGCTGCAAGTTCCCAATGATTGTAATCTTGGGAAAGTCCTGCACAGCCATTCCTGTTATGCCGCGGGTCCGCAAGAAAGCAGAATTAGTCTCCACCCCTACCTTACAAGTCCAAGCTCCAGCCATTCTGGAGTCGGCCACGCAGTGTTCTGATAGCTGATGGTTTCGATAAACTTTCTGCAATCCTCGATTCAGGAGCATCAGTCTTGAAATCCTAGAGTCTCCACTTCCCCAGGCTCTGCGGAGAGTTTAAGTACATTGTGCACAAGCACATCCAACAAGCCGCAAATGGAACTGGCCTCGCTGCGGACCAGGCCCGTGTGATTCCTTCGGGTCCTTGCTGCTTGGGTTTGGTCGACTCAATTCATACGAGTAGCAGATATTCAACAACATTCAACAACTGTCATCATGATAATCGTTGTCTTTAGCATTCTCATGATCGCACTGGCGTCATGTGCAGCATCGTCGCTATCACGGACGTCAGCAGCACCTTGATCCGCAGATCTGAAATTATAATGCCGTCGTGGTTCCACAGCGATGAGCGTTCATGGAAGCTACTGGTGTTCATCATTACGAGTGTTGCCTCAAGGCAGAGTCAGAGTGTATTTTCAACAGGCGGCTTGCGCACAGAGCTAACAGCAGCTGCGAAAAGTGAACTTCGTTTCTGGTGGCTCAAAGACAGCAGGCTTTCGAACTTCCCGCTGGAATTGACTTTAGTGCGACGCTATGCAGGACCGCGCGGAGCTCTCCTCTTACGTCATTGCCCGCCACCGTCAGCACGGATATCTCGTTCTGCGCACAAAGTCGGAGTAGGAGAAATGGGGGCTTCCACGTGGTGTGGTGGATGCCTACCAAGCCAAGTTCGTGGGAGTGAACCACGCTACTTTGGCAACCNAGCACGGATATCTCGTTCTGCGCACAAAGTCGGAGTAGGAGAAATGGGGGCTTCCACGTGGTGTGGTGGATGCCTACCAAGCCAAGTTCGTGGGAGTGAACCACGCTACTTTGGCAACCGCAGCATGCGTCCTTCTCGAGACCACCGGTCTGGACTTCAGTGAGGATGCCAGTCGACTTCACCGAATTCATTTCCCGGCCGCCGTGCAATCCAAGCTTGGCGCTAAACACATTTTTGCCGAGTTGGAGCTTCGAGATGAAGATTCCCTGCATCTGAAAGGCAACAGTGAACGTTTAACTTCGCCCAATACGGGTCCGAAGAACTTTTTCTTGCAGCGGTCAAACGAGTATACAGACGTCTATTTTGAGCCGGATCGTGGTAAAGCAGCCGCTGCCGTGAGGCACCAGTCNCGTTTAACTTCGCCCAATACGGGTCCGAAGAACTTTTTCTTGCAGCGGTCAAACGAGTATACAGACGTCTATTTTGAGCCGGATCGTGGTAAAGCAGCCGCTGCCGTGAGGCACCAGTCTGGGGGTAAGCCGTCCAAGACGGTTTGGGGCATGCAGGCTGTGTACAACCCGGACAATTGCTGCTTCGCAGCCATTTGGCGTGCATGCTTTGGCTGAATATGCCTGTTCGGTCGCCCTGCGCATCGCACCAGCAGCATGTGCCGACGTAAGCAAAATCACGTTGCTGTCAAATGAGTATAGACGCACTAGCAGTGAAATAGGCGACAACAAGGAAAGATACAGCGGATTTCCGTGCAAGGTTGTCAGAAGTAGTGGCGGGTGATGTTTTTTGGAACGATTCTGCCACATGCCCGGCCGCAGAAAGTCATGATGGACGATACTTCATCTTCAACTGAAAAATCAGTTCGACTATGCTTTGTGCATTCTTTCGCTGAAAACTAGAGACCTGCAAGCAGGCACCAATCCCCACACGTCATGTTGAGACCATGTATCGCGATAGTTACCAGTCCGAATGCCTTCCAACAACATTCAACAACCGTCATCATGATAATCGTTGTCTTTAGCGTTCTCATGATCGCACTGGCGTCATGTGCAGCATCGTCGCTATCACGGACGTCAGCAGCACCTTGATCCGCAGATCTGAAATCATAATGCCGTCGTGGTTCCACAGCGATGAGTGCTCATGGAAGCTACTGGTGTTCATCATTACGAGTGTTGCCTCAAGGCAGAGTCGGAGTGTATTTTGAACAGGCGGCTTGCGCACAGAGCTAACAGCAGCTGCGAAAATTTAAAAGTGCGTTCGAACTTCCCGCTGGAATTGACCTTAGTGCGACGCTATGCGGGACCGCACGGATCTCTCCTCTTACGTCATTGCCCGCCACCGTCAGCACGAGCACGGATATCTCGTTCTGCGCACAAAGTCGGAGTAGGAGAAATGGGGGCTTCCACGTGGTGTGGTGGATGCCTACCAAGCCAAGTTCGTGGGAGTGAACCACGCTACTTTGGCAACC
>BGNK01001792.1:61609-85116 GCA_003297005.1 Symbiodinium sp. clade A Y106
CACCACCACCAGCACCACCACCACCACCACCACCACCACCAGCAGCAGCAGCACCACCACCACCATCACCACACCACCATCCAGTCCTGTGGTTCCTTCTTCCGGAGGCCAGTGCAGCATTCATAGCTTGCTTTAGTCATAGTGTTGTGCTTTCTCGGTTTTGCCCAGGCCCGTTTCGGATGTACTGACTGGCATAGAAATGGCCGTCTTCAGCATCCACGGGGTCCTCCACCATTTGCGACTCCGCCCTTGCATCTTCAATGGCTGTGCTTGAACAGACAGTTGCTGCCACATTCCACGGTGGAATCGTAGGCGCAGGCTGTGGCAAAGCCACTGCGTAGACTCAGATGCAAGTCTACCGGGCAGTCTACCAGATCGACGTGCTGCCGAACAGTTGTTGACATGTCTACCTGTACATCTGTGCATATATATATATATGTGTGTGTACGCATACATTTATACACATACTGTAGGAACGAAAGATATCCCGACGAAGTTCCAGCGAAACCCATGCCTCAGCAGGCATGTATGCAGGCACAACAATGCCCCGGCGACTGGCAATAAGATGATGGGATCACGCCAGCTGCTCTGCAGCCAAAAAAGTAGTGATCCGGCACCGCTGCAGTACAAGACACCAGCACAGCACCATGCGAAGGTGCATAGGAGCGTGCAACAGCCAGTATGCTCGCCGCAGCTGATACTCTTTTCCAGCCGCGGCCGTCGCTGTGTACAGTACTTCAGCGAGGTCGAGGGGGGCGGTGTAATTACTTGCGCAGGGAGTTAGTTGGTGCCGAAGGGCTCGCACGTCTTGAGCTTTCCGTGCTTGAAGGCTGAAGGCTCGTCGCCTGATGATTTGAAACTCCAGCGTGTCTGCCTGACTGCACCTAGCTACCGACCTACCCTACCGACCGACCCACTTACCTATCGCAGATCAAGCTCTGAGTTGCGCAGGTCGACCGGCAAGATGTCAGCCACCAGTAGCGTCAAAGAGCAGCTCGGATGCTAGTTTAAGAGGGTCCCTTGTAGCGAAAGGTCATCATGGCGACATGCTATCGGCAACCCTTTCCATGCGGTTTCGCGAGGTTCAGGTCTTTAGCCAGCCTGTTCTCGCAGTAGTATCTTCCCAGCAAGCTATGCTTTCTCAGGCTGTTGTACTTGCTCTACTGTACATATGTCTTGCCGAGCTCGGACTATGGCCGTTGATGACAGCCCGCCAAGGAGCATTCCTTTCGAGAAGCGAGCGGCCGAAGCAACAAGGATACTGGCGAAGTATCCTGAGCGGATTCCGGTCATTTGTGCCGGGCTGAGCAGTTTCAAGGGCAAACAAACCGCACTTTGCTCGATTAGACCCAGGGTCCATTGGGAAAGTCCGGGTTCTACAGCGCCCGTAAGGCTGCTGTGGACCAGGCGCAAGACTTCGTGGACTTGAAGGGAACCCCATGAATGACTGCGTGTCTAACTTAGCAGTTCATAACAGGCATTGATGTCTTGCTCAAGAAGGGTATAAGGCTGCTGGCCCAAAAAGGGATCGTAGTCATAGTCGTAGCTTGGAGCAGCCCAGCTTCTGAAGCCCAGCTTGACAGTCTAGGGAGGGGAGCTGGGCAGCAGCATGTCTTGTTGGGTTTCTGATACGATAGTGCGATAACCCCACATGTAATGCACCCTGATCGCCGCACTCTCTCATGAAAGATTCTTCGGAAGCTCGAGGTGAGAAAGCGCCGACGTGCACCCTGCCGGAGATCCAGAAGAAGACCCTCGGCTCGGGCTTGACGGACGTAGTCTGCGATTTCCCTTGCTGACAAATCCGTCATGTAGAAAATCATAATTAATGGGAAGCGCCAGTCAAGCGGTGTGCTTGTTTGATCATGCTGGCTTAAGCAAGTGCCAGCCCACACCTTAAACAAATACAAGAGTCTAAAGCCATTGGCGAACAAAAAGCAGATTGTCATTGCCACGTAGAGTCTAGTCCCGACAAGCTTGGCCCTCAATTTCGCCTGCCTTGTTAACCTTCAGCAAGGAAATTTCTTGCCCCGTCGTCGATGCTGTGTTGGGAATTCAAGGGCATCGTCCTGAACAACATTCACCAGGTGCCATGCTGATGATGATGGTGATGATGATGATGATCAATTGCAATGGTACGTTTGCCAGCAGCAGCAGCAGCTTTTGGTGGTGGTGGTGGCGGTAGCAGTAGTCGCAGCAGTAGTAGTAGCAGTAGTAGTGGTAGCAGTCGTCGTCGTAGTCGTTGACGTCGTCCTCGTCGTGGTGTTGGTGACGGTAGCAGCAAGCAGCATGAGTAGAACGAGGAGGAAGGAGGCAGGATGAGGAGTAGCAGGAGCAGGAGCCGCAGAAGCAGCCGCAACAGTAGTATCAGCGGCAGCTGAGGAAGCAGCAGGAGTAGCCGTTAGCCGGAGTAGCACAGCGTGGAGGAGAAGCGTCGCCAGCAGCACAAACAACAGACCTAGGAGGACAAGACGATGAGGATGACTAGTAGCATTTCAATATTTCTGTGCGGGACCGTTGTACCAGTACAGCATCATTGTTGTATTGTGCATGTCCTGTAGCCGCATCGCTCCGGCTCCTTGCCAAACCGAGTAATGCACTTCGGTTCAGCACTTGGATGTTGAGTCGGGTTGTCATGGCACTTCGGATCAAGCCTTCGTTCCAGTTGCAGTGTCAGGTTCAAGGTTTGCTTTGCGCTGTGGAAATCGGATATCATTTCGAACCGGGATGGCGTGTCAACACAGAATTCCGGTGGCGGGGCTTGATGTTCCACAACGGTGCATGGACACCGCGTTCGAATCAACAGTCTACACCACGCGGTCGGAAGTCCCAGCTTGAGTCCCTGCCCCCCCCCGACTTGAAGGTTCAGCTAGCAGCGGGGGGAGCTATGTCATCAACGGAAGCCGCTTTGCAGCTGTTCGGCGTGAGGAGAAGGGTCCTAGGTTTTCGGGCAGGCAGATCGAGAATCAGAGCTACGATGCTGCCAAAACGATACAGACAGTCCTTGGTTGGATAGTTGGGACAGGGTAAGTTTGTGCATATAGTTATATACAACACTGACGAATGCTTGAGGTGATCTATCTGCTGGCTGGCAACAAGGCAGTTGCTGCTTGACACACACCCCCTGTCCGTCAGAAGTTTGACGCTTCAGCCTGCAGCAGGCCACAAAGACCGGCGCGCCGCTGGCAGAAATCTACGAGAACCACAAATCCGATGATGGCTTCCTGTACATGACATACACAGCCGAGAACACCCTGGGTGCCTGAGGCTGAACACAATTTCGATACTGAAGCGGCACATCGCAGGGAATCAATGCGTGCTGCACAGTCCCAAGCACCTTGGGTTTTCCCTAGCAGCTATAGAGGTTGCCAGTGCGTTAAACTGTTGCTGGCATCACACAGTGCTCAAAGTCAGTGCTTACCATGTGCAGTGGAGGCCGACGAGCGGGCCGGCAATCACAAGTAAACCTGACATGCAATCTCGAGTATCAACCGCGGCTCCAAGCAGTGCAAAGGGGCGCTACCTGCCAAAACTCGCAGCCCATGTCTTGCCCTCAATTCGGAGCCCATGGGCCGATTCCGGAAGATTCCGGATTCACAGCTGCAGGGGCAGTGCCAAGCGGTCCGTAGTACGACCACAGTGGCATTTCGAGTTTCGCGGAATATTATGATTATAATTATACTCTGTCATTGCTACGCTTACTACCATAGTAATAGCGGTAGTAATAAGTAATGAGCATAAACTTAGTATAAAGCTCAGCGGCTTTTTGCACGGCCCACAAGGGGAGCTTCGGCTGTCTGGCAGGGGAATCGTGCTCCGTTCCAAAACAAAATCTGGACCGTGGCTTCTGTAAGGATGCAGGGTTAACAAGGTAGGAACAACCGGGAACGACGACAACTACATGTTTTACAGTTTTCAGGGACTGATAAGTAACTTCGACAAGTTCACAAAGTTTGCAGCCTACTCGCAGAGAATGAGTTGCCAGATTCCAAGTGGTGTGGAGTATTTGCCCTGAATTCACCGGATATGCAGTCGCTTGTTTCAAGAACCTGCCGCATCTTGCAGCCTTTGTCCAGGACGTGCGCGCAGATTGTCCTAGAGCCCCCACGCTTCTCAAATCCGAAAGATACTTTTTGGCAGGTCATGCGGTGTCAGCAGCCGGCGCCCCTACAGCTGTGTCTATTGCACTGATGACGAAAACCATGATATCGGCAGTTCTAACTGCACGCCGCCCTGGAGCAAGCATGATGTTGTCGGTGGTGCTTGATACTTCTATCGGACTCTATCGTGAGTTTACAGGGGCTGTCGAGTTGCTTTTGCTGCTGCTGCTGCTTGTACCCTGCTCCCACCGCTGTTGACGTTGATGTCAGGCTCATGTAAGTTCAATTTGTGTTGTATACTTCGTGCAGTCGTTGCAAAATTATGCTACCGTTTCACTGTTCAAGAACTCCCGACTTGCTGAACCGTGCCAGCGAAGATCACTCTTAAAGAATGGGCTTTGCTCATGTTTGGGTCAAGAGGAAGAAGATGCTGACGATGATGACGATGGGTGATCGTTGCCTTGCTTGCCAGTGATGCACTTGTTTCATTTGACCAAATACTGTTCTGCAGCTTCTGATGTTCTGACAGACTCCTTTCATCGACAGTTCTTCTAAACGCTGTTGTTCCCACACCCAGTGTTTTCGGGTATGCACAATCATTCATGCATTAAAACCTTAGACAAAATGATCATGTGCATTTGTGTATATGCATGTTTCATAATATGTTGTTGTAGGTCTTCCTTGAAAAAGACTTGTTCAGGCTTGGCCCTTTCGATTTCACCGACTTGGACATCTGCTGGGCACTTAGCCCCTTCGTGCTTTTGGGGGGGTGGGGGATATCTCCTTGCGGACTTGCTAGGGCTTTCGGTGTGGCGTTGTGGCATGGAAACTCTCCGTGGCCGTGAAGCTCCTTAACCCAACTTGTTCACGCTGGGTCGTCGTATGCCCTAGAAGGCAAGCTTTGCCTGCTACTGTACAAGTACGGCCATGTACGCCCCAGCCGAGAGAAGCGGACCTGCTTGCACCCCTTTCCGGACCCTAAGTATGTGCATCACACATTGTGCTGGTGCTCCAGAAGCAGTTGCTTCCTTCGCATTGCCCGAGAAAGGCCTGCGCTTGGTCGACCGCGCAGAAGACGGAGTCAACCAGGTGCTGGCAGCTTCAGGGTTTGCGTTCAGGGGGAGGTAAGCACTTGCAGGACTAGGGCTTCCTGGACATTTCGGGGAAGGAGCTGTGGCTCAGTTGGCTCAGTGTGCAGTGATCTCTGGCAGCTGGCGGGGTGGTCATGGATGGGGATTCTTTCGGGGCGTGCCTTTTGTTTAATTGCTGTTGTGCATGCGTTCGCGCTTGCTTTGGACAGAGGGTCGTACAGAGCCCCTGGACTCTGACGTCTTCGCCCGAGGTCTCAGAAGGTACGACTAGAACTGGCTGGCCTACGCAGGAGGTGTAGCCCGGGAGTTTCCGTCCGTTGGCAAAAAACGTTCAGAAACTCCCAGGTTCCTTTGAAGAGATGGCATGTCAGCCAAAGAAAATCCTCTACACTATTCTACCCGGTCCCCAGCCACGAGGTCGCCACTCTTGTGCTCATGCCAACGAACGATGTAAGAGCTTGAATAATTTGCAAGCTGCTACTGTAACATGCAACGAAACCTTATTCTGGGCATCAAGGGCCCTATACTACTGCAGCCCTCCTGGTCTGAAGGTGTTCCTGTCGAGGGCCAAGGTCTTGGTGGAAGATGAGGCTCCTTGGGGCTTTGGGGTCCGGTAGTAGAATATTATTTATATAGCAAAGTACAGTATGATGTAGCGTACTATGGCAACCATGGTCTGATATAAAATAATATAGTAAGTAAGCTATGAGGGCTTATAAAGTTTACTAGGGCCTCAATGGTTAAGGGTTTGGGGCATACAGGACTTATAGTGATTATAGTAGTGGCGTAGGGTTTATTTGAGAGCGAGCAGCTGCACTTACCCCACTCAGTTGACGTGGGGTTCGCGGGGCAGAAGGTGAAATAGAGATTGACAAAGAACGGCACAGCGAACGCTGGACGAAATGAGGGCTGAGAGAAAAGAACAGACTAGCCCACAATCCTGAAATCCACAAATGCTGAACCTTAAAGTCTATAGATTCCACCGGAGCCAGAAACAAAGCGGCCATACATCAACGACGGAAGCAAATTCCGATTCCAATCCAATAACCCGACCCACCTGGTGGAGCGCACAAAACCACGCATGTGGATTGCTTCTGCTTCCTTCTCTCAGAAAGTGGCGCCCAAAGACCTCAAGGGTCTCCTGGCGCACCTTGAGCCCGGGTCCCAGGGAAGTACTATAGGGGCCTAATTACCTATAGCCTACACTGTTTTGGGGGTTTCTTATTATGATTATAGTATAAAGGGCCCCAAAACCCTATTCTAATTATTAAGGCCCCTATAGCAGCTCTCATGAAGTTTTCGGGTTGTGCTTTTCAGGCCTCGGGGCTTTGAAAGGATCGAGGGTTTCGGGGGACGTAGGATGTTCTATTTGGTTAGTTCGTCATCCCTTGACGCATCGGCCTTTCGCCTGCTTCTTCGAATTCCCAGCTGATGCAGGATCTGAGCCTGGGTTCAAAAGTAGTACTAAGATTGTATTACTTTTCTCGAACTGTTTCAGTCCCCTAAGGTGTTTTGTGCTTGGTCGTCCTGGCTGTTGAACACGCACCTTGCCATCCTACATCCCAAACACCCTCTGGATGCAGAACCATCCTTGACCTAATTTAAACAAACCCTGATAGCCAAGTCCTCCCAGTCGATCTGTCCCGGCATAGTCGGGACATGAGCACGGAACCCTCGCAGCAGCCGGATTGAAGAGCTGATGACTGATGTAAGGAAGAGGACTAGTGGTGACTAGGGCCATATGAGTATCGCCGCGATTGTTGCTTGTATGTTTATGCTACCACTGGTAGTGTTACCAAGTTTAACTCACGTTTGTTTTTCATTTACGAGTCGTGCTTCAGCTCATGACAACATATTCCTGATCTTCTCCTCCAAACAATCATGGGGTTCTCTCCCCGTGCTCTTCCTCTGGTGTAGTAAGAACGCAGGAAACACCAATTGCGGCTTGCGTCCTGATGTTGCCATATGGAACGAGAAAAACAGCTGTTGTTCTACTAGGCCATCTTGCTTGTCACCACTCGGATACCAGGACCATGCTCTTCTTCCTCAAGTATGCCAAGAGCGAGGACCTTGCTCTCACGCACAAGGAGTTCAAGAAACAGGCCGGGTTCAAGGGACGTGGTAACCGGCGGTCCAGGCCAGACTCATATTTTGGAAAGCTTCATCTTGTGCACGGCTCCTCAAAACCGGAAGCTCACCTACATTAACCCCATGCCAGTCCCAAAGCCAGAAACTTCCAAACCCCACTGTTCGTCCCCGCAAGCTGTGCATCGGAACTCAAGGACCTTGACCCCTCCACGTCTGAACCCCGACACCCCTCAACTAAGTCGCAAAGAGCGAACCACTAAACCCTAAGCCCTGCCCCGAACCCTATATATCCGCAGACGTATCCTCTACACCCTGCAGTGTCCAGTTACTTGGACTGGGTCGGAGCCTCGGCCACAGGCAATTGTTGGTGGCTGCTGTCCAATGTACACATATATACATACGCATTATTAACGTTATTCGTATTCTTGTTGTTATCATCTCATTTTGTACCCAATTTTTGAATAGTATTCTACATGTCTCAATAAAGCCAAAGTATATGCATATATGTAGAATATGTACGTACATATGTTATATATATATATATGTATAAATGTTTGCTTGATAGGTTGTATTACACTGTATTATATACAGTATGTCTGTATTTATGTATTTATGTATGTATGCATGCATACATGCAGACACAAATATGTATACAAATATATATATGTATAGGTTTGCATCCATTCATTTACATGTAAATGTACATGGACATGCACATACACATGCTTATATATACATACATATATATATATATATGTATGTACGTCTGTGGTTATGTATACAAGTCTCTCTCTCTCTCTCTCCTTTTCTCTCTCTCTCTCTCTCTAAATATATATATATATATATACATATATATATACCCTGTACACAAGTTGAAAAGGACGAACAAATTGATAAACAGAACAGTTCTATACGTGCATATGTGTGTGCATGTATGTGTGCAAGTAATGCACGTAAAGCATGCAATACATGTACGCCTGCAGTGTCTGTCTGTATGTATGTATGTACATATGTACATATGGCATGTTATGGCTGTTATAGTATGTATGTAACTACGCTGTATGTATAGGTATGTCTGTATGTATGCATGCCTTTATGTCTGTATGTCTGGGTATGTTATGGTATGTATGTATGTATGTAACGTATTAACGTATGTATGTATGTATGTATGTATGTATGTATGATAAGAGTGTGTGTATATACATATAAGTACAGTTGTTGGTGGTTTCTTTCCGGCGAGCCTCTACGTGCAGTTTTCAGGCTTCGAAATGTTCAGGTTTGCGGCCTCAAGGTTCGGGGGTTTCGGGCCGAAGCCTTTTTGATGAGCGTGATGTTGTCGTTTGCTCGTTGTCGATCATCCAAGAGCCGCGTTATTTGTTGGGCTATATGCCGACCCGACCATGGTTTGCGAGTCTTCTCAAGGGCAAGACCATTATTGCTTCTAAACCCATTTGCGGCCTTTGAGGGGTGTATCTGTCGAGTGTGGAGCAGGGCTCTTCATGGAAGTCTTCGGCGCATCGGGTTCTCAGAAGTGTTTGCAAGTGTTTGGTGTGGTGCTTGTTTTTGTATTAGCAGCCTGCACAGGCGGAGAGCATGTACCGGCCCGGGAGGGAGCTGGTGGACCTGTCACGAAGCCGAGAGCTCGTCGGAGTCGGGGCAGAGCTTCAAGTAGAGGACAAGCCGCCAAGCATGGTTCAAGTTGATCGCTCTTCCAAACATCGAAATCTGACCCCTGAACGACTGCTGTTCATGTGCCTTGTCAGCCTCATTACTGCTAAATTTAAACTCCCATGTCTTCAACCACAGTTTCGAGTTTGCATGGTAGGCACCGACCACGGAATTTGCAGTTTGCTCCCGATTTTGCCCAGACTTCCAGATCTAAGACAGCGTGTCAAGCTGATTCACTAGGAATTGCTTTCGAACTGATGAGGTCACAGCCTGATGGACAGCACGGATGTGACGGCAGTCTCGCCCCTAACAAAATTATGCAGGTTCCTTCTTTGATCCTGGATGTTCGGTCATTTCCCTTCCAGAGGGCCTCCCACGGACCTGCCCGTTGTCTGCATCACATGGCACGGTGCATCTCGGACACCAGTCATCTCATTTTCTGGACCCTCACTTACACACTATTTACTAAAGCATGAGAACTTAAGTAAAGATAAGAAGAGCCAGCTGGCAGCAATGTGTACTGTTGCTGATGCGTTTTCATTCTGAGTCGTGAGAGTTGCAATTCCCGCCTCTGCCGCCTCAGCTGAGCTCATCGAGGTGCTGCAGGCAATGCGTGTGCCGCAGGGAGGTTCCCCTTCCGGTGCCGGACTCGGTGGCATCTACGTGGCTTATGTCATCATGTCAGGAGTTTCGGGTTCGAGCAAATGACGTAGATCAATTCCTAAGAGACTCTGCGAGCATCTTGTAAACGGTAGATACCGAAACAAAGGGACCGGAAGGTTGGGCCTCGCTCCCGCAATCCACAGCCGACCTCTCATGGCAGGCCTCGAAATGTTTCGCGAGATCTTCTACCAGCAGGAGCCCAAGTTTCCCGGGGAAAACTCACAGGACGTCATCTTTCAAGTCCTTGACACAAGGCTTTTGGTGATCGGACGGCTTGTAACCTGCCTACAGAGCTCTGTAGAGCTTTGCCGGGAAGCCTCACCAGCGCCAAGTTGTGAAGGTGGGCTGTTGCGATGCGCCCCAGGCTCAGAGGCTTGTGAGGGCCATGAATTTGGTCGGGCCGAGCTCAGAAGCCACAACCTGAGAGAGATACACTCCGCATGACCGGCTAAGGTAAACAATTCAACCTCCTGGTGCTGCCTCACCACACACAGGTGGAGAATTCGTATTTTATGCGACTCGCTGCCAGATGTCTTCATGAACTCACGCTACTGGCCGTCGTTTTGGCCAAGGGCATCACTCCGTGCGTCCCGTCACTTCACATGCGGGGCCCATTGCAAGCAATTCCTTGCTTGCAAGCTACGACTGAGGAACAGGTCAATTGTTGGGAGAAGTCGTGTTTGTAGAGTTCGTGAAGTGGGTGGCGCACACACTAGCAGACACTGGTGCATAAACAGAGGGATGTGACCAGGGCCTTCAACAGACATGCATTGACCCACAATGTCCCCGCAAATATTCTGCCATTGCCGATGCACCTCAACGGAAAAGCTGGTAAATCTTAGCAGTTGAGACTTTGACCTTTACAATTTATAGACTTCTTTGACCCAGGGAACTCCGCTAAGTGGCAGACCTTGGCAGCACCGAGTGTTGGATCCGACTTGTTCCGCATTGACACAACAGTGTTAGTCATGCGGCCCGGCTTCGTGGCACGTGTTTCTGCATGTCCGGATAAGGAATTTCGAGGAATCACATGGTTCTGTTTCTGAGTCTACGGTTTACGGCCCATGGCACAGCTTTGAGTTTGTGATCAAGACATGCCCATGATTGGCCGATTTCCGTGTGGTCCACGGCTTGATCTTCTGAAGTGCCTACTAGAGTTATTCTTGCATCTTTGGCGTGTAGTGTGGGCATCGTGATAATTTGGACCCCGCAGATGTTGCTGCTTATTTTGACGATAATTGCTTCTTCCTTCAGGCATGTTGATGATGCTGACAAGGGGTTTGGGGTTGTGGGTTCAGGTGCCGGGTTTAGGACACTGGGTTTGGGTGGCAATTCAGGGACGCGGTTCTTTGCACAGCTACTTTTGCTATATGGTAGAACTGCATGGACCTCGCCTCTCAAGCGTTTGCCAGAAGTGTTTGGACATGCATCCCCAGCAGCCATACAATCCGCCAACAGTGGCTAGCAAGCGTAACAACTCACACCCGGAACCCTCAACACCGAACCCTAAAACATCCTCCAGCCCCTGAGGATTTCGGCCCTTTGACTTCGCACTTCATTTCGGATGTATTCCGAAAGCTTGGACTAGGAATAGGAGGCTTGGTGCCTCAGGTCTTCAAAGTTCGTTGAATCTGACATCTGATGAATCTGACGTGCAACCCGTGGCTTTTGATGTAAACCGAAACCCCAGCAACCAAGACCATAAATCCCAAACCCCCTGTAGAGGTTTCGTGGGAACCTCAGCATCGTAGCCATGGCTCCTGAGGCAGACGTCTTCTTCCCTCTGTGCTCGGGCTTCGTGTGACGAGTGTTTTTGGTGAGTGGGCTTGGAGACAGCGTCGGGCAACGAGTGTACCTCCAATTGGGGAATCTGTTTCATAGCTCCGACATGTTCAGATGTGAGGATCTCAGAACAGGAGCGCCATATTTGGAGTTTAGGGGTCCTTCTGATCAACATCCTGCGGGCCCATGTTCCGAAACTGATGCCAGACCTGTAACTCAGCCCAAACCGTATAAAGCCTAAACCACCTGTATCCGGAGATGAGGCAAGAACCCCAGCCCTTCGTGGCACCTCCCCGTTCTGGCTGGCTGGAGACGCTTTACAAGTGACTTGACGGTTTAGGGTCTGCGGGTGCAGGCTTAGGCTGTAGGGTTTAAGGATGTAGAGGTGTGGGTCTGAGGGTTTGTGGATTTCGGGGTTCGGGGTGTTGGGCTTATAGGGTCTTAACTTAAGGGGTTGAAGGCGTTGAGGGGGCGGGCCTTCGGGGTCCAGGGTCTGCTTCTGAAAGCATAGAAAGCATCGCCTCTGGGAAGGAGGAGAGGCCTTATCGGACACTGGCAGAGTTGATGACAATCTAACCTTTTAAAGTGTTGTTGGTTCAGAAGTTCCTGATCTTCCTGGTCTTGCACTGGGTCATGGATGTATGACGTCTTTTGAGACAATGTGGAAGAGGCATTTGGGAGGCTGTCATTTTCGGTGTCTGCTGTCATTGCAGCATAGGTATTCTTGAAGCTTGCGGTATCCAGGAACCTGTACCTGCCGTCTGGATGCCGCGAGTCCTTTACACATGTCGCACTGCAGTTTCGACTGTTGGTCTGGGCATGTCCTGGCCTTACGATTGCCCAGGATTCTGCCCATCGTCGAGTGGCTGCCGGCTTACAGCTGGCAAGAGCATGGGGTCAAGGAGAGATGCTGCGAGCTAGCAGCGCCTGACTTGACAGTTACTGCTTCGCAGAATGTCCCTGAAGGTGGGCGACTGTTGGCTCAAATAGCTTCAAAGCTCGCCAGAGAAGACTCAGGGAAGACCGAATGACAACCTGCACAAAGGCAAGACAAATCTTGATATTTCCGTATACGATCCCCCTGAACTCCAAAAAGGGTTCAGGATCTTCAGTCTACAGTTCTCGACCCTCCGGTGCCGCGCTGCGATGCTGAGAGCTCTTGGACTGCACCAGAAGCCCTGCCTGGGTTTCGGCTTCGGAGCTTGCACCCGCAGCTTTGCCAAGTATGCGCGGAAGGGCTTCTGGGCACGTGGTCCAGACTATGGACAGTACACCCTGGACGACCCGCGCATCTTCCGACATCAGATGCGGAGGCAGTACCCATACCACAAGCAGCGGCGGTGGAGTAAACCCTACATGTGCCTACAGCACTCCATGGCTGCGCCTGAAGGGATGGCAGTGCAGTTGGCGATCGTCTACAGGAAATTCGAGTTGGCCCCGGCCTTGTACGAATTGAGCCGAAACTTGAAGCAAAGGCTGCCAGGAGCGCAGATTCTAGCAGAGGCTGTGGTCGAGAGCGAGGAGAAATGGCTGAGAGTGGTTCGCTTGAACGACGGGCAGCTGCTGTGGAAGCCTTCGCTTGAAGACGAGGCACTTCTAGAAGGGGAGAAGCTCCTGAAGCTCCGCGGAGAGCTTTCACAGCAGCGTCAAGGCACGGATGCTCACCGAGAGAAGCAGCAGGCGGTACGTAAAGAGATTGACAGGCAAGTAGGGGATCTGCAAACCATGCTCGATAAAAGCTTGGACTCCATCGTCCGAAAAGCTCTTGACCACTTCAATAGCCGCTATTCTGCGCCGTGGATCAGAGAGCCGCCTAAGTGGGCTCCCCGAAAGGAACCAAGCTCGGAATGACTCTCGAAGCGAATGGGCTAAACTCTACGACCTCTGCGTCTTGTTGATTTTTCGGCTTCTGCTTCAGAGCATCAAGAGCATTGGTCACAGGGCTGAGTCATTTGTCATAGGGCTAGAACGCCAGGGCATGGCTTAGTTTTGCGCCCGTGCCTCGCTCATGCTCGTGATGCTCCTGACAAGTTTCACCACCGAGACCGCTGCCAGGTCTTCCACTGCAAAAACGTCTAATGCTCGCTGTCAGACCATGCATGCATCTAGTAAATTTAGTATTCCGTAGCACTGCAGAACTGCGCTTCGCGGAAGAGACCCATATAGTTGTAGTTGGTTGCAGCAATCATCGAGTGCTTGTACATTAGACATGGGTAAGGGGACACTCTGTATGGACGCGCCCTGCCTGTAGTACAGGAATTATGAGCATGCATCGGCCGACCTACGAACACCTTGATGCAGGGACAGGAGTAGTCATGGGTGCAGGTCATCTCCATGTGGCGGATTTTTCTGCCGTATGGTTCATAAGGGTTTTATGGTTTTGGGGCTTTTTGAGAAAACCGAATGACATATCCAAAGTCCTACTGTACCCGCTGGAGGACCTCTCTGGCGGCATCACTCTCGGATGCATCCTTGTAGCGCAGTCCTTGGCACACGCGGACCTGTGCAAGGCACCGGTTTTTGGGTTCTGCGAGTTGGACATGCGGGCTCAGCATAGGCTTCTGAATCGACCGGCCCACGCAACGACTTTGAAAAGCAAAGGTCATCGTAGCGGTCCTAGCGAAGCATTATACGGTAAGCCACATGATATAAGTGCGAGCGACTTGGAACCAATACAACTGCCTCCTGTACTAAAAGTTCAACTCCAGATCAAGTTTCCAACATGAACACCCCGAAGGTGTGACAAGATCTGAGACGGAAAGAGTCAGGAGGAATCTTCGAAGGGGATCGGAAAAATGCGACAGGTCCAGCTCATCCACGGTCCCTACAGCTGCATCATGCCGCCCATCCTCTACTCCATCTTCGGGACCTGCGTCCACTCTTCCGTAGGCTTTCAGCTGTCGATGGGGGTGCGATGCAACTGTTTCCACTTGCGCGTAGTTAATAGCTATGCTGCACGTTATTTGTCCTTTGAGTGTTATGTGTGGGTGTGTGTGTGTGTGGGTGTGTGTGTGTGTGTTGTCTTTGCGTGCGTGTGTGAGTGTTGGTAGTGTTGGTGTTAGTTTTCGTGTGTGCTGGTCCATTCCTGGCATTGCTCCAAGTTGCGGCTACTTGGCGATTCCTCTGGGTCTGGTTCACAGCCTGTAGGTCCGGTTCTCGTCGTAGATGACTCAGTTGCAGCCCACCAAAGCAAGTGGGAAGTGCTGTTTGGAAGGCAACAGCCTTAAAATGCATCTGGTCAGACACATTTCGCTAGAGGTCTTCAGGCAAGACTTGACTCGAGTGGACAGGAGGCGTGACTCGCAGGCATACCCCAGAAGCCTTCAGGCATTCCCTACATACCCCCAATGCTGCAAGCAAGACCTTGCAAACTGTACGAATCTAAAGCCACCAAGCCCCAATGTCGTAATGCATGTTTGCACATGTGCAGAAGCCCAGCAAACGTCCCATACAAGAGTTGCTCGTCCGACTGCGGTCCGCAACAGGGACTGGCGGCTTGATTTCTCTGCTCACCGGGGAGCAGCCACTTGGCGGGACTGGTCGATGGGATGCTGGGGCCTGCCGGGTCGTGTAGAGAGGGAGCAGAGAGAGAGAGAGAGAGAGAGAGCGAGAGAGAGAGAGAGAGACAGACAGAGAGAGAGAGAGAGCGAGAGAGGGGTAAAGCCCCCACACTCTAGCCCAGGCGAAAGAAAGAGCGAGAGAGAGAGCGAGACAGAGTCCGCGGCCATTTAGGCTCAATCAAAACGTTGCCGAAACCTCCGAGCATTTCACAGCCTCGAAGAAGGGGAGCTGGGGAGCAACATCAGAAGAGCACCTTAGCCATCCCAGCACTTCCCAGGGATCGTATACTTTTTCGAGAACAGTGAGGGGGAGTTTCGGTCCTCGACTTTACCGTCTTACAGGGAGGGAAGATGACGCAGGGCAAGCGGACGGAGAAGGTAACGGGAGGGACTGAGTAGGAGCAAGACCACCGGTATAAATCCCGGCCGGCTCTAGCTTCGTTGACGAAGGGAGGTATGCCAATTTCGAAATAGATCCCTGATGCGAAGCAAACGCAGGAAATGACGCAGTTCGATGAGCACATGCGTGCAGTATTGTTTTATTACCCAAGCAGCGTGGTATCTCTATGGGTCTGGACTGGCTGCTTTTGGAATGGTTCTTGGGCTTGGATGCAGGGTTTTGTTTCGGTGTTCGGGGTCTATGCCAGCAGAATCTCGGAATGTTCCTTGACTTTGCCTGAAGGCTCGCCCAGTATGGAAATCTGGAGGAGCGAACACATGCAGGCACGAGGCTTTCGGGTTTGGGGTTTGGCAGCGGGTTTTGGGTTCGGGTATGTACGGCCGGCGGATGTTGGCACTATTTCGGTGTGGGGTGTGGGCCCATTTTAGCCTTTAGCTGATCAGAAGTGATCAGCAGCATGAGGAAACTAATGCGGCTCGTTGTCTTGAGGCCAAGACATGGTTGTTAGCTTGTGATGTCCGAATTAGGATTGGGATTTAAGTGTGCGGGGCCACTCTTGAGCGTGCTGCCGGTGGACGCCCTCAGCGAGCTGTGACTCGACGATGGTTCCGCCAATTTTTCGATGTCCAATTGAAGCATGAAATCCAGCCACTTAATATTAAGGCTGCCTTCACTTGTCGCAGAGAGTCTTTTCCCGACTGCCCTGCCATCGGACTTGGTGGCAGGCCGTCGAGCCAACACCGAAGTAGACCCCTCTGACGCTCCCGATCGCCAGGTGCCATTTTTACTCTGCTCGTGGGGATCGCGTGGCACTCAAGCAAACCTGGGTGCAGGGAAAGTTGTCTTTCCGGGCGTTCTTGGGGGATTATTCGACTATCGGTTGTACTTTCGCAGGATCCATCTGGAGGCGTGTTTAACTTGCTTGCACAGCTGTGGAAGCGGCGCGTTAGACCGAATAGTGGTTTTATTCCGAGTGGTTCGCAACTCTGCCGTGGGGAAAAAGGGCTCATTCTAAACGCAGCCGAACCTCAAGTGTCCTGCTCTGTCGCTTTCTATCCTGAGTCCGACTGGCACGGGAAAGCAGCAACAAAAACCCTGGGAACCGTGAAAGGTTTTATCCTCAGATTTAGACCTCGACTCGAAGCCCACGACTTTGGAGACTCGGACTCTCCCACCAGCACAGCCCCCAAGCAACAGCACATCCGTTCGCGGAGGTCATCACGTTGATGGGAGTCTTCCGTTTGGCCTTCCTCGTGCGCTTCCTGTCCCGCCCAGCGCTCCTTGCCCCTGTTCACCATGGCAATAGTGCCTTGAACAAGTCAAGTTACGAGGACCCTCGCAAAATGTATGGGATTGAGATTTTGGATTCGAGTGGCCGCCACTCTGTTGGTACTGTAAGAAGTATTTGGATATTACGTCGAGCATATGTGTTCGAGGGAAATAGCTCTGCTGTTAGGTGCACTGCATGTTTGGACTGGGTGAAGGACGCCCCTACAGCTGCCCTAACTTGCACCGTCCGACTGCTGCTTAGAAGCCGTTACTTCGGGAGGTCCTCTAACCCCAGGCCCCAGGCTTCATTCATTTCCTCAATGCACGTGACAGCGGAGCTTGCGCCCTGGACCCCTGCAAGCCTCGGCTCTTGAGGCTCAGTGGCTTCATCACTGCGAGTGCCTTTTCCTCAGCAAATCCAACACTGCCCCGCACTGTCACTGCCCCGTCTGCGTCTGCAATCCCCTGAAGGCCATCCTCATCATGGCTTCGCAGATAAAGCCTATGCTGGGGCTTCCCAAGTCGGACACGGGTGGCATCTTCGTCAAGGGCTTAGTCTCGTGCCTGTGGGCATGTACCGGATGCAGAGCAGGATCAGATTTCAGAGAAACTGCAATTACAGCGCGGGCGCCGTGTACTGGTAGCGCTAACCACTGCTCCATGGGCCAGAGTATAGCTACATTGTCAATGATTCTGTGCAACCCCTGAAGGCCATCGCTTGGTCGCACCCGCGGGACCTCCAAGACGTTCGCTTGCCCACAGTCGCGATGAGTCTTTGTGCCTTTGTGGGAGTGGTGTTGTCAGAAATGATCGCATTTTCAAGGAAACATCCCGACAAGGTCAGTCAGGTTCTTTTGGAATCAGGTGTTCCCTATACCGTTTTTGCAAGGATCCTTGTGCAGGCCACCCTTAGAATGGCCTGTCTCAATTTCAAAGTCCGCAAAAGAGCAGCACTGCCGAGAGTGCGATCCTATTCCGCAGGCTTGTAATGCCTCAGCCCCGCTTTCAACCCTAGGCGCCAATCCAATCCAAAGAAGCAGCGAGGGGCCCCCAAGCAGAGGTGCTTTAACTTACTTGTCAGTGATCAAGAAGTTGAAATCTTTGCACTCGACTTTGCGACTCCTGGGCGACTTCAAGGACTGGATGGGAGGGTCTTCAGATGTCTTCAGCTCCCGCTCCCGCCATCCTTTCCACATTAAGTATGTCGGGGAGGAATGTTGCCCAAAAGGTGCGGGGGGTTTCCGGGGTCCTCTCATAAATGCAGATGCGAGCATCTGATTGTTGCTGGAGCTGTAGCAGTAGAGCAGGAAGAGGAGGAGCCACTTAGCCATGGCAGGGGCGAATGGCTTTGCTGCAGGAGCTCACGCTATTGGCGTTTTCTGCAATTTTTGCGACCAGGCTGGGAGGTGACCTCTTCTGCCCAATCTGCCAGATGTTTTCAGGTTCAGATCCTTGATTATGTAGTTGTCATAGTTCGTCGTGCCATGTGCCGAAGAACTAGCCTGGCTTTTTTTTGTGCCAGGTTCGCTGCAGACTTTGGCATCTCCGTGGTGGGGGATACTTGGACGACATTCAGTGGATGAATGCTCAGTGCTTTGCAAAGCAGCTCCTAGGCCACTGCATGTGCTTGTGACACTCGAGAGCTGTATTCTTTCGCATCAAGTGCGCGAGGTTTACTTCGGTTGTCTTTGTTCATTGTGGTGTGAGCCCTGCTTAGGCTTCGTTGTCCGAAGCGCAGAAAAAACCGCCGTAGTCTTGCCAAGCCCAGGATGTCCCAGCTGGCCTCCCAAGCAGCTCCTGGCCTCTCCGAACAGCGGATGACCTGGCACTAGCACAGGCTCGGCAACCGGAACAGTTTCGAATCTCACCGACTGAAGCTTCTAGATTCCATGGCGACCTTCGGGGTTGAAACCGTGAGCAAGTACAGCCTTCCCCTTGCGCCTCAGGCTCTCGGGGGCTTTGGGATTTGCCACGGCTTCTGACCTTGTTCTCGCGTAAGGGGCCCAACAGATGAGCCAAGTGCGGAGATCCGAGTTTAAGGGTAAAGTTTAACGCCCCGCAGTGCACATGTTCGGACATTTAAGTTTTTATATAGTTAGACGCAGCAAGTCGCAAGGACATGGGAATCTAATGCCCGACGTTTGCACAGCCTCTGGAGCTTCTAGACTGAAGAGTTCATGCAGCTAGCTTGGGACGGAGGAGTTTGAGTCAATTTCTGAGGGCATGCCGTCCCCCGGCACGGTCGTGTCAGGTCGTCATGGTCCTTAGCTTTGTTAATTTTAACCCCTGAACTCCGAGGTGCGATGTCCAAACGTCCAAGCCTTAAGTCGCAGATTTCCTCAGGAGATGCTCCCGGGGGCGACCATGGTAGCACTGGTCACCTTCCTCTCTTCCTTTGCCGGCGCCAAAAAGCCTTCTGGCATCCGATTGATTTCCCATGCGGCTGCTTCAGAGTCTGCATAAGGGCTATGTGAAAGGGAAGACTTACCAGACTCTTTTGCCAAGCCGGGGGTTCCGGGTTTAATGCCTACAAAGCTGCAGACTTAAAAAGCGATCGTCATTCACAGGTCAGAAACAAGACGAATTGTCCTTCACGATTTGTGGTCAAGCGAAGGAGCGACGAAGAGATGCTGGAGACTGGTCCGTCTGTCTGGCTGTTTGGCTGTCCGTTTCTCTCCCCCTCTCTCTACCTCGGTCGTTCTCTCGCACATGGTATAATGAGTGTAATGTTTATGTATGTATGCATGTATGTATGTATGAGTATGTGTGTGTTGTTGACAGAAATGATGTCAACAGAAGGTTGCCTTGGTTTTGAACCCGACGTGTCATGACTAGCCTTCGTGCATGGAGAGAGCAAGTGGTGTCGGTTTTGCCGCTTTGCTTGCTGAGGTTTGCGATGCAGGCTGGCTATCAGGCGGCAAGCTTTCTGCGTTTTCCATAAAACAATACATGAATGTACCTTTATGTCTCTGTGTGTGTATCTTTGCACCCGCAGTTTGCTTGCATTTGATCTAAAGTTAGAGTTTATTTCCCAAACCTTGCGAGCGCAAGCCAAACTGCAAGCTCCATCTCACCAAAGCTGGAACCTTGAAGCCTGTGGAGGAAATAGTTAAGAGGATCCGAGGATCTCTTGCGATATACGCCGAGCAGAATCTTCCCGTTTCCTTCAACTAGGCTTAACATTTCGGAGGCGGCCGAGAACCTGGGCTCGTACTGAGTTTTTGTTGTGCATGAGACATTAGACTCATTAGACCTTCTCATCGCGCCAATCGCACAGGTGATCGCGATCAACGAGCTTTTGGCTTTAGGTTTCGCGAACCTGGGAGGAGCCCTCTACGGCGCGGTACCCACCCAGATTCTCGGAAACAGGACTTACAGGGTTGGTATTTTGGTGTTTGGTGACATGGTTCTGGGGAGTTGAAGAGTTAAGAACAGATTTGGACATCCAAGCCCCGGCATATCCCCGAATCCTCGAGCCAACACGCTAGCTAGACTTTTGACCCTAAACCTGCATCGAATGCGAGCCGAGGGTGTTTAGACAGAAGCCTGGACGTAGCTGGGTCCCAGGACAGGCTTCTGATTTCACACAAGGAGACTTGTGGTGGATCGTTGTTTTGACTCTGCATTGAATTGGGGTTTCGGGCTTTCGCTGTCACCAAATGCGGTGTTTGAGCTCCTTTCGGTTTTAAGTAACATATCAGACATGGAGCGGCACAGATCCATGCAGTGGAGTCGCCAGGTATATGTAGTGCAAAAGCCAAGGTTTGTTTGCACATCCCGACATGCAGGCGCCCCGACTCATGATGAGACTTTGGCCCCAAAGCTTCTTGTCCACAACAAGCCAAGGAAGTCGCCTCATGCGCCCTAACAGCTACCGTAGCTCCAAGCCGTTCGCCAAAAACTGTGAACCTTGATGAACCTTTTTCCGAGGATTGGCTTGAGCCGCCTCTTGACCGCATGCACGGGAGCATTAGCTCCCGGGTTTCAAGGTTCCTGGATCCGTCACCACCTCGGGGGTTGAGAAAATTGGGAGTTTGGGTTTTCGAAAGGCATAGAGCCACAGATAGATAGAGATAGACGACCGGCTCTTGGAATGTCCCAGGTATGGGCATTGCTTACTCTACCGGCGTCATGAGCCAGCTTGGTGCCAATGTTTGGGTAGCCGCACCCTGGCTCGAAACAGGCCTAAAGTGGCCAGTGCACCCGAAAGGTTTGAGTACATGCCGTCTTCGGGGATGGCCTGACCAGAAACGCTCAAGCATCGGAGCTGATCTTGGCGGCCACTGAAGCTTTCATGCCCTCCCAACTAGCCAGCTCGCCCTCTCTGAATGACATCAAAGCCAAAGCCGAGAACCACGCCCTGCATGCCCAAAGCTTTCCTGTGTGCATAGAAGAAACTCCCAAGGCCCGTCCTCCCTGAGCAAGATTGATGACCAAAGCCAATGAAGTTTGAGATCACCATTAGGTCAATCAAGTGTCCTGACAGCCCAGGTCGTCGTGGCTTTGGTCCTCAAGCTCTTCAGTTCCTACTTGTGCCCTGGGATGTTCTTCCGAACTTCGGCACTATCCTGAAACATTCGCCTGTCCATGTGCGCTCTGCCACTTGCAAACGTATGTGCCACCAGACATGAACCGTGCTTGACCGGAAGTACGGATGCCCACAGCGAAGGTACTTTGTGCCGCGATGTGTCCTCAATGCGCCCCGAAAGCAGCAGACCACGTGCCAGAGCTGAGGAACACAATAGCTTCTTCTGGATGAATGCTGACCTAGTCATTTTGACAAATTTCATTCCACCATAATTAATTTGACCATGTACGCTCCGAGTGTGAGTGTCAAATGTTGCGGCATGCACATGATCTTCGCTGGAAATCGTCCGCTGTTGAGCCACTGCATGCCGCTGCTGAAGATTTGTTCATGCATTTCTCCGGAGCCTGGCAAGGTGGCACTGTTGCCCCCCACCTGCTGTGATCGAAACTCGCCCTGCCACAACCGCAGCGTATTCACGAACGTGTATGACCGGCCGTGCCGGTGTAATTCAAGCCATTTAAGAAGGAGACACCAAGAGCACCCTTATATTAGAGCACGGCCTCCGCTCAGGTCATCATTCTTCTAGGAGCTCAGCACTTGACCGAGTTTCAGCGACACGAATGCAGACCGCAGGGGCTCGGTTTCGGAGACTTCCACTACAAGCATAGCAGCCTTTGCGCATGGAACTCAACGCTCCGACTGCCACTGTTGAGCTTTGCGACAAGCGTGCCGTGTCCCACTGAGGCATATGAGCTGGTTGGTGTCTCTGCGCAGCACTCGCACGAGACAGCGCACCTATCTGGTGGATTTCTCCGTACCTCAGAAGAGATAGGTTTATGCAACTGGTTGGACGCAAGGCCTCTGCTTTGGCATTTGTCCTGTCATGTAATAGCAGTCGTGCATCTTGTGACAGCTTGGAGGTTCTCGTGACTTTCCGAGACACAGCATTTGGGCTGTGTTAAGCCTTGCCGGAGCACATTGAAGATTACATACCACCAGGACGCTGCTGGCCCGGTTTGCAGCCAGACCTGCAATCTTGCCGTCTACCTTTGTGCATATTGTTTGCTATTGCTACTTTGCACAACTGCGGCACTGGTTGGTCTACACTGCTACTTTAACAGTGATACCGACCACACAGCCCCACGGGTACTATTGCTGTGGGTGACAAAGCATAGTGTGCTGCCAATGTGTGTATTCTGATTCCTTAGCCGTCGCAGTATGCGCGGATTCCGGTAACACATTGTTTCTTAGCCGGAGCCTGCCGGGGTTGCGCGTGTGTTCCGAAACATTGGCTCATGTAGACCTTCATTGGACTGTGAGACGATGCAATTGCTAGTTGTCCATGCAAAGACTGGCATTGCTTCCGATACACTCGTAGTCCGAATCTTGCAGCCGGTCATAGTTTAGCTGACCGACATGCAAAAGTAGTCCACCTCGCCTGGAGCAGAAACAGCCTTTTTGTAGTATCTTTTAGAATCCCACGCACTAGCGGAACGTGCCATGTCGCAGCTGCCGGAAGCCGTGGAGTCTGAAGTGGAGCTTGCGATTCGGCTGCTCCTGCACGCTGTTTGTTTTGTTATTTCGGAGCTTCGGGCTGCTTCACGCGTGTGCCGTCAGTTCAACGAGTCAGTTGCGACGTCGAATGTGACTTGAAACGGCTTCCTCACTTTGTGATTGTGATGTTCACCATCCATGGGAGTGGCTATTTGCCAGTGAAGCGGGCGACCAAGGTGAAGGCCATCTATGGAGACGAAGCTGTCGATGTCAATCTGGATCGTGATGCTGTGGTTCTTGTCGACCTCCAGCTACCCGGTCATCGTTGGCTACATGTGTGCTGCAGTCGAGCATTCAACCCGCACTTGCACCAGCTCGTCACATGTCACGAGTTGGCGCTCAGCAATAAGGCCTATACATATAATTATAACAAGTAAGCAAATACGTACATAAATAAATAAATATATATACATATGTATATCTCTTGCTCGCTTTCGCTCTCGCTCTCTCTCTCTCTCTCCCTCTGTCTCTGTCTCTTTACCTATCTCTTCCTCCGTGTATATATATATATATATATATGGCTTAAATGTATATATATATATATATGTGTGTGTGCTTGCATGACTTACCTACACAGCAACATACTGTGAGAAATGGTTCGGACAGACTCCAAGCTCCGATCCAGCAGCTCTTGGTTATTCGGGACTGACCTGGAGAAGGAATCGAAATCCATGCTAGTAGTGATGGTAGCATGGCTAGCAGCTAGCAGCGGCTCTAACAGCATTTTAGATGTTCCCAACCAGCAAGAACCACAGCAGCAGGAACAGCCGCAGCTACCACCGTCGCCGCCGCCGTCACCACCAC
>BGNK01001792.1:85142-105374 GCA_003297005.1 Symbiodinium sp. clade A Y106
CACCACCACCACCACCACCACCATAACCACCATCACCACCACCGCCGCCACCACCGTCAACACCACCAACACCAGACACCAGCACCAAGACCAATTACCATCGGCCACAAGCGCAATAGCATCATTTATTACTATCCATGCCAGTACCAACTGCAAGAACATGAACGATTCGTATAAGTATACAGAAAACGAGACCGTGCTTTGACTGGCAACACGTTTTGTGCATGCAGGCATGTATGCATCCATGCATGTATGCATGACTGCAAAAAAGCAGGCATACATGCATGTATACATACATGCATGCATGTGTGCTTACTCGTCAAAAATCCTTGACAAGGGAACCCGATGTCAATATTGACTGAGGCCCCGGGTGGGCCAAGGGACGGCCCTTGTCTCGGCAACTGTGGCACTGCGCCTCCCCGATGGCTCTTCGTCCGGTTTGCAGAGACTTCAGAGGTTTTTAGGTTTATTCGTCTATAGAGCTTGGATGGAGCTTTGTGAGCTCGGAGCTAAGAAGCCGATAAAGTTGGACCATGACTTTCGGAGACAGCAGCTGGACCACAAGAGGCATCAGTCGCATTCTCTGGTCAGCATACCAATCACTGCTTTGGCACCTTTGGGTGCGTGTTGCGATGTAGCGGCTCTCGACTTCGGAATGTTGCCGCAATGGCTTCGTCAATTGTGTCATCTTATGGCATCCTCAGTTGATTATAACTGTTTGCTTCGACATGGTATGTATAACAGTGAGGGAACAAGGTGTAGCCAACTTTCTCGCATCCGGTGTGGACATGCGTGCGATAGATGTTTGTGTTCCTAACTAGGTCCTTCCGGAAACCAGGAAAGCAGACTAGCCAGTTAAGGCTATCCCGGCCAGGCCATGCCTGAGGCGGGTCAGGGCTCGGTTGGGGGTACAGCCTTGCGGCGTCGTCTTTGGTTCTCGCTACTGGTTTACCGTGCTGTCGCAGTTCCTCCTTTGAAGCCGCTGCTTGTTTCAAACGCTGTTGCTTCCCTTTGTCCAAGGCCTGGCAAAGCGGCAAAACCACAATCACAAGCCTAAAAAAAAGCCTATCATATCATGGCTTATCTGGCCTTACGTTAAATCCACCTCACCTGGAGGAGGGTCCTAGTTGCCAGAGTTGAACCGGGCCGCAGAATCAATTTGCACAATCAACCAGAGCCAAATGTGGCTCCTATCTTAAAAGTAGCCACGTCGTCTGCGACTGCCCGATGCCGGCCCTATAGATGCCTCTAGGAAGTTGTCCCGATGCCGGCCCTAAAGATGCCTATAGGAAGTTGTCGCGATGCACTTGTGGCATGCTCGGCTTCGGCCTGTCGGGAGGTTCGGAAACCCTCAACCGCCCAAGTGTGCTCCCAACCCTTAAGCCAAGACCTGCACTCCGAATCCTCGACCCGCAGGCCAAACACCCCAAAGACCCCCTCTTCTCAGGTGTGCGTGGAGCGGTCCAGAGGCTTAACAGACTCAGGCCTGGCGAGCCTTTTGTCAGCTGCCAAGACCTTCCTGCAAAGCAACGGCCCCTGAGCTTCACAGCACTACTTGTGTTCGTACTTGTGCTATTGTACTCATAATCATGGCACTACAATAAAAATGCAAAATTCCAATACCGGTTCTGTTTCTGTAATCCTACTACATAGCACTAGTGCTAGTGCTAATGTAAACGTGAATGTAGGAGGTGATGGGTTGTTCGAGTGGCGGGTTTTGGTACAAAACTCGCGAGCCTATGTAAAATGTTAGACCTCCCATTCGGGCCCTACATAGTAGGATCCTTGGCATAAGGATATACCCCCAAATTGGATTCCAAATTAAGAAACTGCCTTAAACAGCTAAACTAAACCCAGAATAGCGATCCCGCAGCGCATTCACCAAACGGATGCCTGAGAGTGTGGTCATCACAGGAGTCGAAGATTACGTTTGCTGATTGCTGTGTTAGTGCTTCCCCTGTTTTGCACCCATGGAAGTCCGGCTTTAGGGTTCGGGGTTTGTGACCTTCAGTGTAAACAAATTAGGCTCCGTAATTTTGCATCTCGAACCTGGCTGCTAGCCGCTGCTAGCCCACATCCCAAATGCTGACTGAACTCGAAGCCCTGCCTCAAGTCAGGTTTGGCCGAGGAGGGCTGTCTTTGTCCACTTCTGGAGGAGGTAAGCGAGGCTCTTGACCAGGCCAACGACGAGAGTGAGTGCCTGATCTGCTTGCAGGCCGGGCGCTAGCAGGGACCTAATTCTGTAAGCTTTGCAGACTGCCCTGCCCGGACTGTTCCACTGCGAGTGTCAGACACCTCCGATCCTGGGCATAGCAAGACGCGCCACAAGCCTCAACTCGCCAGAATCTTATGGATCTCGCTTCACTGATGGCTTGTAATCATGGATCAGCACGGCATCTTCAAGACGAACAGGTTGCGGTTGGGTCATGTGCTGTGTAAGCAGAGGGGGATGTGTGATCCATCGAGTTTTGGCCGGGGTTGATGGGGAAGTAGCCAGATAGCACAGGGTGGTATTCGTTTCTGCTGCTCTCAAGCTGCCTTTTAGACACGAAGCATGTAGCCCCTGCAACACTTGAACTCCCTCACTCTTGGAACGTGAAGCCGAGCAGGTCTGCGGCAGCGTCACAGATGCCAGCGTCGTCCATGCGCCCTGTGATCATGTCTTCCATGCCGCATGCCTTGGTCGTTCCTCGCCTCTTGAGGTGGAATAGTAGTAGACCACCGTGGAACAATTGGCACTGCAGCAGAAGTGCAGATGCTTGGTCGGCTGCCAACAATGCACAAAAAGCTCTCAAAGTGCCTCAGTCCGACAATGAACTGCGCAACTGCACAGTCTGTAGCCGGAGCAAGAGAGACTATGGTGACAGTTCATATAAAAGAAAGCTCATGCAGTTTACAGTGAAATGCAGTCTGTGCGTGAACCTTTTGCAAAGCCCTTTATAAAACCCTGTTTGCTCAGGATGGGCGGAGCTCAAGATTTCGGAAGCCCGCGAGGCAGCAGCGGACAAGACGCAGAGCCTTTGACTTGGTTGTTGTAGGATCGATCCTAGGTCCGAGTTTGACAATTTGAGGGCACTTTGGCGCTTTTCGGGTCTCATCAGGGCCCGGTTACATAAGGCAAAGCAGTGTCCAGGGTTCCCGCATTCTCAAGTTCCAGGGGCATGCGGGTTGGGGCCGGGATATCCTTTTCTGTGGCTTGTTGGGGAGGGTGTTGAGAAGTTTCGGGCCCGAACCGAAGCTTTGGGGTTTCGAAAACGGTTTCAAGTCCTTCTCGCATGAAGCCGAAGTTGCCAACGTTTCTGTCCTTAGTAGTCTTAGCTGTCTGAGCCCTCAGCCCGAGCAGGCTGCTGAAGCTCAGGCTGGCTTCAAGTCGAATATATGGGGCCTTAATAATAATAATAATTACATATACTATTCTAAGTATTATAAGGCCCCTATATTAGGGTTTGGAGTGGCGGGACAGAAGTCGCAAGCGCAAGTCGCGATGCATTCGCGTCTCAGGAGCATCCGCTCCCAGCGAGACTCGTTGTCCCGGGAGCTCGCAGAGCTGTCATGCGCTACCACAGACCTGGCCGAGGAGGCCACTCTCTACTATAGGGGCCTTAATATTTAGAATAGGGTTTGGGGGTATCTTGTATTATACTTATAATAATAAGAAGCCCCCAAAACCCTATTCTAATTATTAGGGCCCCTACATTACTGGAGATGCCGGTTCAAGCTCTCTCACAGCCCCCACTTTAAAACGCTACACCCTTGCTCCTGAACCCGAAAACACGGCCCTCAATCCGAAATACAAGAAGTCTGAGCCTGGCCATTTCCAGGTGGCGCGACTTGAAGAACTGGTCGCTAAGCTTTCTGCCAGGAAAGAAGCGCTGCGCAAGGCCCGGGAGTGTAGAATAAATATGTACATGTTGTCGAACGACAATAGTTCGAAGTCGTAATTGCTCTGCTTGTTTAGAGACGTACCTTGATTTGTTTGGTGATCGTCGCTGCTCGCGACTGCTGAAGCATTCCATTTTTTTGCGCTACAAGGTGGGTCGGGCTTCTGTGGAATAGCACTGCGAAGGACTTGAATGGATTTGCCTGCCAGGGTTCTACAGGACGTTGCGGTACATCCACAGGGGAGCTTGATGTTTCGGCTTTACACCGTTTGGGGAACAGATCCCCAGGCTTTCTGACTTGAGCGATTTTGCGCGAGAAGGTGTGCGGCCTCGGTGTTGTTAGGTGCAGGGTGGACCTTCGTGGGATGCACCAGGTCGCCCTCGCAATGTTGGCTTTGGCGGTTCCGCATGCGTAAGTTGCATACCAAGGCAAATTTGAGAATGAGAGTATATATGTGTAAACTGTTAGTAGTACATACGTACATTGTAGGCATACTTGCGAACATACGCACCTTAGAGCTGTATGTACGTATCTGTAAACACACGTGATGACATATGTTGTGTATATATGTATATATATATATATATCTATATATCTATATATCTATATATATATATTATAGATGATAAATATACATACATACACACATACATACATACATATGAATATGAATGAGCCCCAGTTTATTTCATTCTATGCTATTGTAGTTTCTTAACTTATGTTATTATGGTAGGATGGTATGGGTTATAGTTTTGCGTGTTATATGTATATATATATATATAGAGAGAGAGTATATACACATGTGTATATATGTATATATCTATAGATATGTACGTGCGTATGTTTACGTATACGTACTCACATACACACATGCACGCGTACACATACACACACACACATACGCACGTACATACATACATACATACATCATACATCATACGTAAATACATACAGACTGACATAACATGACATGCATGCATGCATACATACATACATCGGTACATGCATACTTACATACACATGTACACACACACACATATATATATATATATATATCATACCGTCGTATAGCATGTCGGTCTATCTGCATATCTATCTACCTGCCTTCCGATCTATCGGTCAAAATAAGCAGACAATTAACACATCAAACTTGTTGTGTGTCAAGTTATCTGTCTATCTGTTTGTCTACCTGTCTAGCTCCCTACCTAACCTACCTATTTGTCTATTGATCGATCTATTGATCTATGATCTATGGGTCTGATCTGTCGATCTAACGGTCTATTTATCTACCTATCCATCCGTTCATCTGTCTATACAAAAAAATGTGTGTGTGTGTATATATATATATATACAGTGCAAGCGCTGCTTAAGAATCTCCCCAGTCCAGCCCAGCCCCCCTCAGATTCTTAAGTCTGCATGTTCCTGACATGTCCACATTCTGCTGGCACTCCAGGCTTCAGGGGGGCTGAGATTCTTCACACATTCTTAGCCAGGGTTTGAACCAAGGTCCAAAGGCATTAAAGAGGCCGAACATCCACTATGCCAAAGCATTCTTCCAGGTCTTGTTTTAGCTCGCTGAGAATTCTAAGCCATGGGCGAGTCCGATATGGAGATTGTCAGTGTGGCCAGTGATGAAGGCATCGAGGCCGAGTTTACGGAGGTTTTCAGAGGTCTCCAGCTTGGGAACGAGTCCTAATAGGAGCCTATTAAAGTTAAGAATCTGAGGGCTCAGATTCTTAATTCGGAGGTTTTCTAAGGTTTCCAGCTTGGGAACGAGCCCTAATAGNAACGAGTCCTAATAGGAGCCTATTAAAGTTAAGAATCTGAGGGCTCAGATTCTTAATTCGGAGGTTTTCTAAGGTTTCCAGCTTGGGAACGAGCCCTAATAGGAGCCTATTAAAGTTAATAATCTGAGGGCTCAGATTCTTAATTCGGAGGTTTTCTGAGGTCTCCAGCTTGGGAACGAGCCCTGATAGGAGCCTATTAAAGTTAAGAATCTGACCCGAGTCTAAGAATTAAGCCTCCATTTCTGAGGTCTCCAGCTTGGGAACGAGTCCTAATAGGAGCCTATTAAAGTTAAGAATCTGAGGGCTCAGATTCTTAATTCGGAGGTTTTCTAAAGTTTCCAGCGTGGGAACGAGCCCTAATAGGAGCCTATTAAAGTTAATAATCTGAGGGCTCAGATTCTTAATTCGGAGGTTTTCTGAGGTCTCCAGCTTGGGAACGAGCCTTAATAGGAGCCTATTAAAGTTAAGAATCTGAGGGCTCAGATTCTTAATTCGGAGGTTTTCTGAGGTCTCCAGCTTGGGAACGAGCCCTAATAGGAGCTTATTAAAGTTAGGAATCTGAGGGCTCAGATTCTTAATTCGGAGGTTTTCTGAGGTTTCCAGCTTGGGAACGAGCCCTAATAGGAGCCTATTAAAGTTAAGAATCTGAGGGCTCAGATTCTTAATTCGGAGGNGCTTGGGAACGAGCCCTAATAGGAGCCTATTAAAGTTAAGAATCTGAGGGCTCAGATTCTTAATTCGGAGGTTCCCGTTTGGTTCAACACGACGCCGGGTTAAGAATGTGCCCCAGATTCCAGGGGGGGCTCAAATTCTTAAGTCGAAGGCGGCTTGACACGTGTGGAGAAATAGCCATGCGGAGGAAAATTCAGCCCCTCAAATTCTTAAGCAATGAATTCTTAACCAATACTTCCGCNGGGGGGGCTCAAATTCTTAAGTCGAAGGCGGCTTGACACGTGTGGAGAAATAGCCATGCGGAGGAAAATTCAGCCCCTCAAATTCTTAAGCAATGAATTCTTAACCAATACTTCCGCTGCATATATACATATCTCTATCTCTGTTTCTCTCTCTGTCTCTAGCCAGCTAGGTGGCTGGCTATTCATCTGTCCGTCTATCTTGCCATCCGATCTATCTCTGTGTCTATCTCTCTGTCCATCTAGTTACGCATCTGTCTGCCGACCATATCTACACGCCGCTGGCTTCTACATGCATATCTGCTTCGTTTCGGGTGTGTGTGTCCCATGTCTTGGCCTGCCTCTGGTAAGCACCAGGCACTGGAAGACGACCTGGAAGTGGAAGATGAGGAGCCACCACGCTGGGAAGGAAAGGATCTCACAGAGTTTCGACTCGGTTAGGACGGAATGAAGCTATGCAATTTGAGGCTAGCGGCTAGCGCAAAGATAGGGTAAGCCATATTGCAGCGAAGTCTCAAGACATCTCGAGGGCTTGCCTCGTGAAGCCCTGTTCCCGAAAACTATACAAGCATTGAGACCCTAGTGGCGATTCTTGCTATTGCACGGGACCGAGGGCTCAAGGAAGCGACATTTTTGGTAGAAAGGTAGTATGTGCACCTTGCGTTCGGCATTGCTTGGCACAATTTTGACTCGTATTGTAGAGCCGTGCAAAGGTCGGGCATGACAGAGTCTGTTGAGGTGTGTTTGAGCTGGCCATCATCGTTTGCCGAACATGACAACTATTTGGCCGTTGCGGCTCAAGGACGTCCGCTCCAGGCCCTTACTCTTGGGGTCCCGTTCAGCGCGTCCCTTGCAAATGTGTGATACCAAGTAAAGCAGCCCTTGAAGCGCGAACATGGCTGGAACACTTCGCATTTGCACACCTGGTGGCCAAGAACTGGAGATGCCATTCTCCGAATCCGACACGGTAGCGAAGCTGAAGGATGACATTATAGGGAGAATGGATGAGCCGGTTGCGCACCTCAGGCTTTTGCATGGAGCGGAGGAGCTGAAGAATGATTGGGTGCTGTCCGAGCATGGGATTACAGACGGCACTCTCCTAACTCAAGTGATCTCTGCTTTCCCTTCGGGCATGTTCAAGCTCTTAAGTGGAGGCCGCGCCAGGGGTGGTCCTGCCGGCCGGAACACTTCGGCACAAGTGGAAGCCGAGTTCCGTTCCGACGGAACTTTCCACATTCATGTGCACGAGACGGAGATTACGTCCTTAGTTCGGGGAAAAGACTGGGATCCTTATGAGTGGAAGGCTGCCTTCGACCATGACTACGAAGGAAAGGCTAGAATTGAGCAGCTTCCAGAGATCCTCCTCCTGGTGTCCCGGTGCACTCGCAAAGGCATCTTTAAGGAGCCAGAGCCAGCGGAGCTGATGGGAGAAATATGCCCCGATGCAGAGGAGGTGAAATTGAAGCTCCCCTTCGAAGCCGGAGCCTGCAATGAAGGGCGGGCGGGCTTTCGGTGGGTTACCGTATCACAGAAACCTGAACCAAAGGAAGATCCCGTGGATGACAGCTCTGGCCCAGACGATGTCCCGCCACCGGCAGGCCCCAAAAAGGGTCGTTTCACAAGCCTTTTGTCAAAGGCCGCTGGGGTGTTCTCCGGACGCCGATGATCCGCGCAGACACCAGTGACGTAGCAAAGTGTTCCGTTTTTTAGTCTTACCTGTTGCTGATCTTCAAAGCTCGCGTGTCGTTACAAGCTCTTTCTTGCCCCTTTGCCGAGTGTTTGAAGGCTGATTTGGAAGCCGAGTCCACCCGAAGTGCGATTGTTGCAAAAAGGGCTTAGGGGTTCGCGGCTTAGAGGGGTCAAGGCATTCGGGCCGACTCCGGGGTTGAATGCCGTTCCATGTCAAGACGTCGTTTGCTCTTCCCCCTTCCTCTGGTCCCGAGCCACACACTCCACGGCATGACATTCAGTAGGCCAATGGTCCATGATAGCACAATCAGCAATCAAAGTCATCTTTTAACGATATTTTCAGCTTCCTGTCAAGCTCCAAACAGGAGGTGGACGAAGCGGAGCCACCACTGGAGGATCAGTTGGCAGCAGCCAAGAGCGAGCTTCATGTCTTACGATGCTCCCAATGCGGGGTTCAGAGCCTCGAGAGGAGTTCCGGGTCGGGCCGGGGCTTCGGGGTGTTTTAGAAGAAGCAGCCTCTTGGTGTCTGCATCCGGGGTCACTCTTTGCAAAAACGACTCATGCATCAAGAGCATACTACCCGAAGCCCTATACCGCATAGCACCGAAGCCGTACAGGTGACCTATAGAAGCCTGGAAGACCAAACCTTGAAGAGTTGGCCCACCCGCCCTCAACCCTAAACCTCAAAAACTGAGTCCGAGTTGCGAGAGTGTGAACCTGCAAAAAAACCTGGTACCCCAAACCTCGAACACCATCCTGAGAACCACCAAGAGGCACTGTTCTAACAGAGTTTGATTTTGGGGGTCATGCTCCACAGTTCCACAACACTAGGACAGGATCCTTCATAGTAGAAGGACCCCCTCCCCCAAATGAAGCTCCCTCCCCCAACTCGCAGAAATCCACAAAAGCCGCAAACGGGCGCTGGCAAGGCTCAAGTCGACACAGGCGAAGAAGCGCCGAGCCGACCTGCTTCTCGGATTTCCTCCTCTCACGGATGTCTGGGCCTTTGGGTTTAGTTTGTTTTATTGCTTTTTATGGGGGCTTGGGGCTTTTCGTGGTTAAGAGCTGGTTTCCTGAAGTAGATCTCATGATCTGGGCTCCGATTGGCTTAGGGTTCGAGTTTGCTTTCACGCTTTGCTGACAGCTGCTGAGGTGCTCTCTCTGCAAGGCCAAAGTGGCTCCCTTGCTAGGAAATTTCAAGATCCAGGGCAGCCCTGGATTCTCCAGATCAGTCGATAAAAAAACAGCCTTGCGTCTGTGCGCCTCAGGAAGCACTCCGACATCTCGGAGCAGTACTCCAACATCGAGCAGGATGGCTTATTGCACATGTGTACAGAAATCATAAAAGGTTTATGATAATAATGTCTTGCACTGATTAATCAGCATGAGACCATGACTATTATAGCATTATGTTTCTTTACACACACATATATACACTGACATTCTTACAAAGAGTATGCCGACACGGACATGCCAAACTTACATTCGACTGGATGATAAGTACTTGTCAATCCTGGACAAGAATCCTTTCAAACGGGTTTCTCCGTGTATTTGTGTATCTACACAAATGCACATCCGTTGGGTGTTTAAACTTGCCTGTTTACGCTCTTTCCTTGATTTGTCCTTGTCCTGGTGACAATGCCGCTATCGTCCAGGAGCTGCGCGAGAGCACGGATGTGGAGTCTGGAGGACGGGGATGGAGGGGAGCTGTGAAGGAGGGCTGACAAAACTTCTGGCCCAAACTCCAAAAACTCGAATTCTTCGAAGGGCGAGCAAGAAAGGCAAGACTCAAACTTGCCCGCCCCTGAACCCTGACCCAACAAAGTCTCTCTGCTGGCCCCGGGAGGCACTTCAAAGCCTTCTCTTTGTTTTGGTTCTCCCTGCTAACCTCGCCTGGTTTGGCGTGAGTTGCAAAAAGAAATCTTGAACTCCTAGTTACAGCTAACCTCTCTGGCGCCTGTCGGGCATATGATGTATAACTTGCATCAACAAGCGTCTATGACTCCATAGAACCCTTAAACCTACTATAAAGACCCCAAACCCTCACAGCAAAAAGCCAAGCCCTAACGACTTTGTGGCAGCCTTCTCAGGGCTTCCCTGCCCGGTCTGCCGTGCCGTGATCCCTTCAAAGCGGCTACCCAAACGCAACTCCGCTCCGAGCCTTGGTTTGAGACGGTGGAACCTTTCCGCTTGTTTGGAGTCCTTGAGTTTTCAGCTCTCTGGGGAGTCCCCAGGAGTCATGGAGCATCATGGGTCTTTGGGGCTCAGTTTGGGGTTTAAGTGTTTCATGTCGAACGCTCAGCCGAGCCGACGTCTCCAGTTCAGCTGAAGGGATCCAGGTCCGATGAAGAGATAGGGAGAGGACTGGGTTGGAGGTTGTGAAGCTTGGAGTTAAACGGACAAACATCTCCGCGTATTTCTCTTGGGCCCGGCGTTTGCAAGTTCGGATTGATGCTTTGCAATCTCATAGTGAATATGTGCCTATACGCATTATGTATATATATATATATAAATATGCATATATATATGTATATATATATATATGTACACATACATGTCCCCCAGATGTTGGCATGTATATTTACACAGAATGTCGTGGAATCAAGCCAAGCGGGTTCGACCAAGGCCCGGAATCCGGAGTTCGCCATAAATTTCAACAGAGCACACAGACTGTATAGGTGCTGATCTTTTTCTTCGAAAGCAATATCTGGCAATGTGGCACCTGATCCACCTGGTCGAGTTTGGCTCGGTTGCGTGCGCAATGGCATCGTATCGCCCTAGGCGGTATATCGGTGCAAGTCGGCCCGAAGCCATGCTTTACCCTATGTTTTTATCGGCAAGTTTGTTCGTTCGTGTTGCCTGCGATTTCACGAAACAGTTGCTAAACCTGACACTGGTTTTTCAAATTCATATTTTTTACATTTGGGGCCTTTCCAGAAAGATCATAAAGCCCCTCAGGTTTGAAGTATATGTGGGTCCCTAGAAACCTCGCTGCCGAGGACGTCCGGTGGCGGCGAGGCAACAAGAAGCTCGGTGGGCGCGCTGCCCGCAGACCTCCTAAGGCCCGACTGAGCTTTTACAGCCACGAGTACAGTGTGACAGTCGTATTACTTTTATACATGCTTTTACTACATAGCTGTTGTCATACACGGCCTGCGGCTGTGGTCGACTCTTCTCTGGGAATGGTTTCAGACTTTATGGAGGTAGCCATGCCAGCAAAGCCCGATCCAAATACCCAGGCAATCAAGTCTTTGCTTCGCATCTTGCGCTTTGTCTTGGAGTGGGAGCTTGCAAGATGACAACACCTGAAGAGCATGCACACAATCTGAATTCGTGTTCCCGTACACAACCAGCGAGTTCTCAGCAAGGTTGCGTCTCGAGCAAGGCCGTCATGTTTGGGTTGACCTGGCAGGCAGGTGCGCAAGCTGCAAGAGCAGCACACGGCCATCCTCGCCAGGCGCAGGCAGAAGGAGGAGAAAGTGCCGGAGATGAGCCCAATGCTTTGGTTCCGAGTTTGTGCTGGGGTTTCGAACCGCCGCGGGCTTCCGGGTTCCAGATTTAGCAAGAGTTCGCCGGCTGCCTGTCCAGGTTTGTGGATGTTGTTGGAGACAGGAGCTCATCAGCATCTTGAATTTAAAGGAACGAGCCGATTGAACTCCAGCTTAGTGCTGTCGTTCAACCCTAACCACATGGAAACGATGAGCCAACCGGACTCTCCAAGCCATACATGTATGTATATATATATATATAGATAGAGCAAACTGCACCAGGAGGCCGAAGCCCAGGCGGCGGAAGCGCGGGCAGCTGCTGAGGCGGCTGCAGAGCAGCAGAAGACGTGGTCCGATTCCGATGCCCGGCTTTCGCTCAGCAAGGCTGTATTGTTTGGAATCAGTCAGAGAGGAGAGAGCTTACTTGAAGAAGAAGAAGAACAAGCCTTTCCGTCCCCAACTAATAAGAGAAGAGAGAATCACCGAAGCCTCACAGCCCTGAAGACACATCTCGAACCTGAGCCCGTAGTGTTGTACAGCCCTACCGGCAGCCAGCTGCCGCTGGTGCTCATGATGCTCGCCGGTTCTTGCCCACGACCACCAGTGGGCTCCTGATGCTCATGATGCTCTTTGCTGGCTGCAAGAGCCGCGAGCATCATGAGCACCAGCGGCACCAGTGTTGCAGCTGGCTGCCGGCAGGGCGCAGCCAGCAAAGAGCATCATGAGCATCAGCAGCCCACTGGCGGTCGTGGGCAAACAGCGAGCATCACGAGCATCAGCGGCGCAGCTGCTGCCAGTAGGGCGCAGCCAGCAAAGAGCATCATGAGCATCAGCAGCACACTTGTGGTCGTGGGCAAGAACCGCGAGCATCATGAGCATCAGGCGCAGCCATCATGGTCGTAGGCAAGAGCCGCGAGCATCATGAACATCAGCACTGGTGGTCGTGGGCAAACACAGCGAGCATCATGAGCATCAGCGGCGCAGCTGGCTGCCAGAAGGGCGCAGCCAGCAAAGAGCATCATGAGCATCAGCAGCACACTTGTGGTCGTGGGCAAGAACCGCGAGCATCATGGGCATCAGTGGCACCAGTGGTGTTGCAGCTGGCTGCCGGTAGGGCGCAGCCAGCAAAGAGCATCATGAGCATGGCAGCCCACGGGTGGTCGTGGGCAAGAACCGCGAGCATCATGAGCATCAGGCGAAAGAGCATCATGGTCGTTGGCAAGAGCCGCGAGCATCACGAGCACCAGCGGCACCTGTGTTGCAGCTGGCTGGGTAGGGCGCAGCCGGCAGGGAGCATCATGAGCATCAGCAGCCCACTGCTGGTCCTGGGCAAACACAGCGAGCATCATGAGCATCAGCGGCGCAAGCTGGCTGCCAGTAGGGCGCAGCCAGCAAAGAGCATCATGAGCTTCAGCAGCACACTTGTGGTCGTGGGCAAGAACCGCGAGCATCATGAGCACCAGGCGCAGCCAGCAAAGAGCATCATGGTCGTGGGCAAGAGCCGCGAGGGCACCAGTGTTGCGGCTGGCTGCCGGTAGGGCGCCCCACGACCATGATGCTCTTTGCTGGCTGCGCCTGGTGCTCATGATGCTCGCGGTTCTTGCCCACGACCACAAGTGTGCTGCTGATGCTCATGATGCTCTTTGCTGGCTGCACCCTACTGGCAGCCAGCTGCGCCGCTGATGATCATGATGCTCACGGTTCTTGCCCACGACCACGAGTGGGCGCCTGATGTGCATGATGCTCTTTGCTGGCTGCGCCCTAGACAGCCAGCTGCGACACTGGTGTGCCGATGCTCATGATGCTCGCGGTTCTTGCCCACGACCACCCGTTGGCTGCTCATGCACATGATGCTCTTTGCTGGCTGCGCTCTACTCGCAGCCAGCTGCAACACTGGTGCCGCTGATGCTTATGATGCTCGCGGTTCTTGTCCATGACCATGATGCTCTTTGCTGGCTGCGCCTGATGCTCATGATGCTCGCGGGTTCTGCCAACGACCAGTGGGCGGCTGATGCGCATGACTCTCTTTGCTGGCTGCGTTATACTGACAGCCAGCTGCAACACTGGTGCCACTGATGCTAGCGGTTATCGCTCACGACCATGATGCTCTTTGCTGGCTGCGCCTGATGCTCATGATGCTCGCGGGTTCTGCCAACGACCAGTGGGCAGCTGATGCGCATGATGCTCTTTGCTGGCTGCGCCCTATTGAATTGACAGCCAGCTGCAGCACTGGTGCCGCNGCCAACGACCAGTGGGCAGCTGATGCGCATGATGCTCTTTGCTGGCTGCGCCCTATTGAATTGACAGCCAGCTGCAGCACTGGTGCCGCTGATGGTCATGATGCTCGCGGGTTCTGACAGCGACCAGTGGGCGGCTTTTGCGCATGATGCTCCTTGCTGGCTGCGCCCTACTGACAGCCAGCTGCAGCACTGGTGCCACTGATGCTCATGATGCTCGCGGTTGTTGCCGACGACGATGATGCTCTTTGCTGGCTGCGCCTGTTGCTCTTTGCTGGCTGCGCCTCGCATGATGCTCTTTGCTGGGAGCGCCCTATCGACGGCCAGATGCAACACTGGTGCGCTGATGCTCATAATGCTCGCGGTTCTTGCCCACGACCGCCAGTGGACTGCTGATGCTCATGATGCTCTTTGCTAGCTGCGCCTTACCGGCAGCCAGCTGCAACACTGGGGCCGCTGATGCTCGTGATGCTGGCGGATATTGCCCTCGACCATGATGCTCTTTGCTGGCTGCGCCTGATGTTCATGATGCATGAACACGACCCTGATGCTCTTTGCTGGCTGCGCCCTACTGCTGATGCTCGTGATGCTCACGGTTCTTGCTCGCGACCACCAGTGGGCTGCTGATGCTCATGATGCCCTTTGCTGGCTGCGCCCTGTTGACAGCTAGCTGCGACACTGGTGCGCTGATGCTCATGATGCTAGCGGCTAGCGGTTCTGGCCCACGAGCACTAGCGGGCTGGCTGATGCTCATGATGCTCTTTGCTGGCTGCGCCCTACCGGCAGGCAGCTGCAACACTGGTGCCGCTGATGCTCATGATGCTCGTGGTTCTTGTCCACGCTCTTTGCTGGTTGCGCCTGATGCTCATGATTCTGCCAACGACCAGTGGGCAGCTATTGCGCATGGCTCTCTTTGCTGGCTGCGCCCTACTGACAGCCAGCTGCAACACTGGTGCCGCTGATGCTCGCGGTTATCGCTCACGACCATGATGCTCTTTTGCTGGCTTCGCCTGATGCTCATGATGCTCGCGGGTTCTGCCAACGACCAGTGGGCAGCTGATGCGCATGATGCTCTTTGCTGGCTGCGCCCTATTGAATTGACAGCCAGCTGCAGCACTGGTGCCGCNGCCAACGACCAGTGGGCAGCTGATGCGCATGATGCTCTTTGCTGGCTGCGCCCTATTGAATTGACAGCCAGCTGCAGCACTGGTGCCGCTGATGGTCATGATGCTCGCGGGTTCTGACAACGACCAGTGGGCGGCTGATGCGCATGATGCTCCTTGCTGGCTGCGCCCTACTGACAGGCAGCTGCAGCACTGGTGCCGCTGATGCTCATGATGCTCGCGGTTGTTGCCGACGACAATGATGCTCTTTGCTGGCTGCGCCTAATGCTCACGATGCTCGCGGGTTCTGCCAACGACCAATGGGCGGCTGATACGCATGATGCTCTTTGCTGGGAGCGCCCTATTGACGGCCAGATGCAACACTGGTGCCGCTGATGGTCATAATGCTCGCGGTTCTTGCCCACGACCGCCAGTAGACTGCTGATGGCAGATCTTGCCCTCGACCATGATGCTCTTTGCTGGCTGCGCCTGATGTTCATGATGCTCGCTGTGTTTGCCCACCTCATGCTCATGATGCTCTTTACTGGCTGCGCCCTACCGGCAGCCAGCTGCAACACTGGTGCCGCTGGTGCTCATGATGCTCGTGGTTCTTGCCCACGACCACGAGTTGGCTGCTGATGGTCTTTGCTGGCTGCGCCCTGCCGGCAGCCAGCTGCAACACTATGCAAAACTGGTGCGCTGATGCTCATGAACACGACCATGATGCTCTTTGCTGGGTGCTTGCCCACGACCAGTGGGCTGCTGATGCTCATGATGCTCTTTGCTGGCTGCGCCCTACCGGCAGCCAGCTGCAACACTGGTGCCGCTGATGCTCATGATGCTCGCGGTTCTTGCCCACGGCCATGATGCTCTTTGCTGGCTGCGCCTGGTACTCATGATGCTCGCGGGTTCTGCCAACGATCACTGGGTACTGACAGCCAGCTGCAACACTGGTGCCGCTGATGCTCGCGGTTATCGCTCACGACCATGATGCTCTTTGCTGGCTGCGCCTGATGCTCATGATGCTCGCGGGTTCTGCCAACGACCAGTGGGCGGCTGATGCGCATGACTCTCTTTGCTGGCTGAGCCCTGCTGACAGCCAGCTGCAACACTGGCGCACTGATGCTCAGGATGCTCGCTGTGTTTGCCCACGACCACCAGTGGGCTGCTGATGCTCATGATGCTCTTTGCTGGCTGCGCTCTACTCACAGCGAGCTGCAACACTAGTGCCGCTGATGCTCATGATGCTCGCGGTTCTTGCCCGCGACCATGAGCTGCGCCTGATGCCCATGATGCTCGCGGATTCTGCCAACGACCAGTGGGCGGCTAATGCTCATGACGCTCTTTGCTGGCTGCGCCCTGCTGACAGCCAGCTGCAGCACTGGTGCCGCTAGTGCTCATGATGCTCGCGGTTGTTGCCCGACCGCTCGCGGTTCTTGCCCACGACAGCCAGTGGACTGCTGATGCTCATGATGCTCTTTGCTGGCTGCGCCCTACCGGCAGCCAGCTGCAACACTGGTGTCGCTGATGCTCATGATGCTGGCGGATCTTGCATGATGCTCTTTGCAGGCTGCGCCTGATGTTCATGATGCTCGCGGTTCCTGCCCACGACCACCAGTGGGATGCCGATGCTCATGATGCTCTTTGCTGGCTGCGCCCTACTGACAGCCAGCTGCAACACTGCAACGCTCGCTGACGCTCATGATGCTCGCGGGTCCTGCCCGCGGCTGATGCTTATGATGCTCTTTGCTGCCTACCGCCAGCTGCAGCGCTGATGCTCATGATGCTCGCGGTTCCTGCCCACGGCCACCCGTGGGCGGCTGATGATGCTCGCGCGTCCTGCCCACGACCTCTGGGCGGCTGATGCTTATGATGCTTTTTGCTAACTACGCCCTACCGACAACATTGGTGCCGCTGATGCTCATGATGCTCCGGTCCTGCCCACGGCTATGCGCTGCCGACAGCCAGCTGCAACACTGGTGCCGCTGATGCTCATGATGCTCGCGGGGTCCTGCTCAGAACCTGTGGGCGGGTGATGCTCACTCTCTACCGAAATCCAGCTGTGGCGCTGCTACTCATGATTTCCGCGAACGACAGCAGAAAAGCCGCGCATCGTACATGCAACTAACATTTTTTGCTAACATCTGTAAGCACTCGCCGCAATGCCTGAAGCCCTGAAACCCGCAACCCTCAGCCCGAAGATAAGCAAGAACCACAATTTCTCAATCCCAGCCCCATAAGGCCGAATCAAATTGAGAACCTTCATAGGATTCTGGGGCAGTTTGGTGTATTTGAAAGGTTGTTCGCTCTGGCCCCAAAATTCAACTTGTCGAGAATTGGAACCTTGCAGAGTGTAAATTCCGAAACTGAAAGTCTTCTCTGGCCAGCGGCATCTGTCGGAGTCTGAGGGGTCCAAAATGGACAAAATGACAGGACTCGACCCTGTAACGCCCCTGACCCCAAACCTTCGCAACTCGAAACCTCAAATCTCAAAAGGAAGCGTGGAGAGGCCGGGAATGTGCAGGTTCTAGGGCATAGGAGGGGCTTTCGTTGGGCTTTATGATGCTTCAAGCATTTGAGAACCTGGGATTTCCTGGGCACGCATGTCCCGAGAGGGGCATGTGGTGAGATCTGTTGTTCAGGGTTGGAGTTTGAGCAGTTTCCAGTTGGAAGGCCTTGCGCTTGGGCTCTTCTTGGGCTTTCCGCCATGCGATTTCGCCATCCAAGCTTCAGATTACCTTTAAACACCAAAGTTGCATGAATGCAAAACAGTCCGTCAAGGCCCATCCCAAAGCACAAGCCGCGTTTCATAAGCCTCGAAACGCAGAAGCCTAAATCCAATTCTCAAGCCGCGACCCCCTGCTAGGCCCATCGTATGCCGGGGCACAGGACTGGGGGAGGTCGGACTGGGTGGACTGGACGCAAAGCAATGCCACACGCACCTCTGGCTGTAGAGTTATTTCGGCCTCCGGGTTTAAGTGCGGTGATGCGCGGAGCAGAAGGAGCAGGAAGACGGTGTACTAGTACTACAGTCATAGTAATATAGGTTATTAGTACTGGTACCACCACTGGTGTCAGTAGTACCAGTGGCAAAGCCAATTTCGTGTGGTGGCTTGGTGGAAGACTGCCTTCCTCCGATATGCCACAGCGTCGATGCAAGAAATGCACATCCTGTACATGTAGCATTGCAGGCAGTGAAAGTCTTCATATGAGTTGTAGAAACCGTCTACCGCTTTTACTCACGCTTGCAGCCGAGGATTCGGAAAGGGCAAGGGCAAGGGCAAGGTCCAGAGCAGCAGCTCTGGCTACAACAGCCATGTACAGGACACCGGGTAAAAGCAGCAGCGCCTCTGTAGCAGCGTTTTCTTCGGCAGAGCTGCAAGACCTTCCACTGCACTTGGGCTTCGGGGTTTCGAGGGCTGAAGCCATCTAGACGACGTCCTCGATAGATTCGCAGGAGGGACAGTCGCGGAACCGCTGGGGCCGACGCTCGGGCGGAGCCCACGGATGATCGGACAGAAAAGACACCAGTGCTGAGCGGGGTCTTCGGGTTGTTTGCTGATTTTATGGCTGACGCAAGGCTTGGCCTTAATTACGTTGCAAGGCTTGTTGTACTCGAGAATTCAGAAGGAAAGCGCAACCTTCTCATTGCTGCCCAGACCGTCCCGCCCATTGCTTGGTGCTTTTAGAGGGCTCAGAGATGCAAGCACTGTCTATCTTTACAAGCAAGCCCTAACAGCCAGCTTAATGCGCCGGCGGATCTAGGTCTAGATTTCTTGTAGCGAAAGCACTCGACCCTCAAGCAAAACCAATCACCAATCAGGGGAGGAGGAACAGGGGTGACACTCACGTTGGTGTGCACTTGCTATCTCCATTGTTAGCCAAGTAGTCCCTGGCAGCGTTTCTGCTGTTTGTTTCGCTTCTCTCCAGTTTCCTGAGTTGCTTTTGTCCGATTGAAACCCTGGACGAAGTCACCACTCTTTTGGCCTCTTCCTTGAAGTCCTGCTTAGCAGGGTGCCGCACCCTTCTCAAAACCCCTCAGGTATGGTGGACTGCCTTCCTGTTCACCCTTTTCTTCGGTGCTTTTCGGTCTGCTGCCCAAGCACACATAAATCGTAAAGATGTTGGTGCAGTTCTCCGGTTCATTGGGGTTCAGCGGGGAAGGGGGAACATTCCTACATTCCTACATTTGGTATGCTTCTTGCTGTCATTGTGGGAGTTTTTGGATTGACGTTAGTCTGCTGAGGGGTCGCTGCATGGACAAGTCCATCAAAGAAACTTCATGTTACAGTCCCGGTGATTTTCCCGAACCATTGCAAGCAGGGCACGACGGGCTAGTAGGGGGACGCAGCCGCTTCAAAAGACCCAACGACCTGAACAGGGAGGAGCTCCGATTGAATATAAATGCCGACTCCAGCATGCATCAGCAAGAGAAGTCCAGAACACTTACCAACCAGTCGACCTGCTTGTGGGAGGTTTTGGCAAATGCGCATGACTCACATGGTAAAACAAGATTTTAAGGCACAGGGTTTGAGGCCAGTGCATCTTGCCAGCATTCGCCTTTACAATCCTTCTCCATTTATCTAGCTGCGAAGCGGGGGCTTCGCACAGAGGTCCCGAAGCCAAAATCCCAAACCAACCCCCAAAGTTGAGTCATAACAACTGGCCGTGGTACGTACCGAACCGTATGGCCTTCTCGAGCCGGAACCATTGTGCGTTTGGAATTCAGAGACTTGGGATTTAGAGCTTATCGTTGGAAAGGACCCGAATCACTCGAAGCACGAAGCCTGTCACATAGACTCCGGTCACATCACTCGTAGGGGCAGTTTGGCCATTTCAGGCTCAAGGCAAACTTAGCTTACTGTACGACTACCCTGAACTCTGAACCCCGAACCCCGAACTGCAAGCCCTGCAGAGCCTCTCGGCAGGGGAATCCTGGGAGCAGTCTTTGTGTCGTTGCTGCTGGTGCTGTACCAGGCTCTTGGTTTGATTGTCCAAGGGACATTGCCCCTGGACCTTCCACAGCGCACCCGCTAAAGTTGCTGGCAGGCGCAGTATTTTGGACTGTTTTCCTGCGTCGAAAGTTAGTTGCCCCGTCGGTTTCACAAGTTTCTGAAGCGATTCTGCTTCAGGAA
>BGNK01001792.1:107792-125654 GCA_003297005.1 Symbiodinium sp. clade A Y106
GGTTCTCTATTCCCGAATCCTTGCGTGTGCTTGCGTTTCCTTCGCGACGACGGCCATTCCATTGTAATGTCTCGAGAGGGTCTTCGGATGGCATACAGTAAGAATGCAGTCAGATCTGTTTGCATGTATGCGTGTAGATGGGGGGAAGACCCAAAGCAAGGACTTAGCCATGACTTTTGAAATCTTGCGTGTAGATGGCGGGAAAGCCCAAAGCCACGACTTAGCCATGACTTAAGCGCTTGCCTGTACTACTACTACTACTACTACTACTACTACTGCTACTACTGCCACTACTACTAGTACTACTACTGGTGCTACTACTTCTACTACTACTCCTCCTGGTGCTGCCGCTACGAATACTATTTCTGCTACGACCGCCCCCTCTACAACCACTACTTCTACGACTGCTACTGCCACCACCGCTACTACTACGACTGCTAACTGCTAATTGCTACTGCTTCTGCTGCTGCTGCTACTACTGCTACTACTACTACCAGGACTACGGCTACCACTATTATTACCAGTACTACCACTACGACCACTACGACCACCACGACGACGACAACACTATTACTACTACAACTTCCGCTACAACTACCACAGCTGTCTATGATTGTTGGTCTAGTCAGAGTGCATGTCCTAATCCTGAATGTATTGCTCATGCACAACTCAGTGATCGGTTGATGGATTATGGTCGGCGCCTGTAGATCAGTGGGACTTGTTGATCCGAATCGAAGCGGCAACGCATGAACATCTTGAGTGCACCACGACGGAAGCGTGGTAGTTTCAACTTCTGCTGGATGTTCCCGTGTCGCATAGTGCAAGAAGCGCCCGCAGGCCGACTAACTACAAAAGGTCAAGCTAGTGGCCTTGGAGGTTAAAGACAAAGCGCCTCAACATGCTGCTGCATTGCTGCCAAATACATGGATTTGTGCATGCACGAGTTAAGACGCCGTACTTGTGTGCGAGCGTTGCCAAAATCGTTGTGCAAAGGCATTTCCCGCAGGTTCCATGCAGACTTGCAGCCGCTGACATTCCCAAGTCCCCAAGCAGAGACACCTGTATAATGTATTAAAACTTCTTGCAAGTCATTGCTCGTCCCAAAGCACGAAGCGAAGCAAGCCGCAATTTCGTAAGTCCATAATGACCCACTTCGTGCAGCACTGCAGAGGTGGCTCAACATGAAGGCGGGACATGGCGGTTTGCGCAGAGGGAAACACGTGCTGCTGCCCTGCATGTGCTTTGAGGTTTTGTCAATATACAGTATATTAGTGTAGAGCATAAACTGTGTGTAGCTCGGCTACTAGTCTTATGACGAGGTTGATGCGGGTGTTGTGACTCTGCGCTTGTAAAAGTGTGTATGTGTATGCGCATGTATGTGTGTATATATGTGCGTACATATATAGAAATACATATATATATATATATATATACATATACACACACACACACGTGCGAGTGACAAAACATATATATATATATATGTATGTATGTGTACATATGTGTGTAAACTTAAATATGCAGACATGCATGCTCGCATGCATGCATACAACTGGTGTCAGCCTTGTAAAACAACACCTTTTCGCGAGGCCCATGGCGATGCTCAACCACGAGCCGGCATCGTTGCATTCCGACTCGAGGGGCCGTAGCTTGGTCGAGGTGTTGTCAAATCCCCACACCGAACCGAGACGGACGAGGGCGCGAGATGCAGGTGATGGTTCAACGTAAGTTTATACAGGAGAGACGAGAGAGAGCGAGAGAGAGAGAGAGAGTGAGTGAGTGAGTGAGTGAGTGAGAGTGTGTGTGTGTGTTTGTGCGAAACGACACAGATTCCATAGCCCTCAAATCGGACATGAAAGTTTGCTCCGAGGCTGTTTTACGCAAACGTGGAGCGGCTGGAGGAGCTTGTTAGCAGACGGCTTGGTTCTTTTTCAGGGTTCATGGGTTTTGAAAGGAGGACTCCAAGACGCGAGCGACCGGTTTTTGAGGACAGTTGTGCTGGCCGGTGTTGCCATCCACAGCCAGCTTAGTCTCACCGAGCGATTGCAAGTCCTGAGTCCTAAAATGCCGAGCATTGCGAAGCTGACACTGTTGCCCTCAACGTCTGAGCTTGCAAAATCCGCACGGCAACGCTTGAGTCGGGGAGAGGAGACAGTGATGGACACGTAAACTAGAGGCGAAAGCAATCCTGAACTGATACATCTAGGGCCTGTACCTGCTCAGACTCAACTTCGAAAGGTTGACATAAGCTTTTTAGTCTGGAAAATCCAACAATGAAGCCCCCTATCTATTTGTCCGTGTCTGTGTCTGTCTGTGTGTGTGTGTGTAAGTGTGCGCCTGCCTGCCTACCGGGTATGCATCTACATCTAGTTGTATATGTATGGATACGCACTATGCAAAAACACCGGAACCACGGTGAAGAGGAGTGGCTGGCGGAGGTTGAGGTGGCTGCGAGCTTGGAGGGCCAACCCGTCAAGGCGGCTTGAGGGCTTTTGTTGGGGGGAGGAGGGAGGGCTTTTGCGGATTAAGGGATGTTTGTTGTCATGTTGTCGCTTGATGAGACAGGAGGTCAGATGTAGTTTCTGAGTAGACGTGCAGCGGAGTCTATGAGGGCTTAAACTGCATGAAACCCGAAACCCTATACAGAAAAAACCAGACCGCAACACTGGGTTTCGATGAACATGTCTCCACAAAACCCCCGTTCGAGCCTTCTCAGCAGCCTGGACACTAACTATCGGTGGTCTTTATTTCGCGAGTGATGCCAGAGTCCGGTTGCGAGTTCTTGGTCCTTGGTGTTTGATCCGTGGTTTCCCGCTGGTCTGCTAGTGGTGTGCTGTCCCGGTGTCGTGTGGTGTTTTGGTGCGCTGGTGGTCTAGTGGTCTGTTGGTGGCTTCTTGAGGTCTCGTGGTGGATTCTTTTCTTGTCGGAGAGCATTGGGCTACCGCCCCGGAAGCATTACTTCCGGCCCCGATTTCCAGTCCAGTTCAATCCTGGGTTGGTGATGTTTGCGATCTGGGCGGGTTGAGGATTTTGGATGTTGTTCGAGAGTGCCTGGACAGGGTGAACATGGGGAGGTAAGGAGATTTTTTTCTCTTTCCACTAAGCCCTTGCAGAGGCCATGATCCTTTCAGCCGGGCTCTGAGCGGATTTTGCGCCACCTTACGGGGTGGGATTCATAATTCAAACGGGGGGGGTGTATAGGGGATCGGTGAGGCCTTTTGTTCTCAGGTTTAGGTCAGGACCGCAAACCTGCATGATCGAGCTACTTGTACGGGCTGCGGAGCAGACCGAGGCTCTGCCATAGGAGGTTGCAGCAACAGGCAAGGGCGCAGTCGCTGATTCACAAAGTCGGGGGCATTCTTTCAACGCACATATTTACACTATAGGCTGCTTATGCAGGCTTCTCATGTATAAAGCATCAACAGGCGCAATGCTTCATGCAGTCGACCTTTATGCCCAAGTCCGTGGTCTATTCTGGTAGGCCTGTGCAGATCTGCACCGGGCGAAGGCATTTTATGCGGGGCTCTGCAGAATCTCAGTTTCACATGCACTACGATTACGTTCGGCTTCAGGTACCGGCATCACATCTCACAGGTGGTTGCGTGTTTGATTGGCGTCGATCTGCAGTCATGTTACGTCGTTCCAAAGGTGAACCGGTCTCGAACAGCTACATACTTCCATCCTACCTGCCAACTGCCAACTTCCGGTATCCCACAGGAGTCCTTTTACGAAGAACGCAAATCTGGAAGGCAGTAGATCCGATTCAGTTCAAAACACAAGTGCAGACCCCTGGTCGGCTAGAAGGGGTAACGCTCGGCTCGTCCTTCGAACCCGACTCTTACTTCGCGAAAGACTCTAAATCCCATCTTAAGTCAAGAAACGCTCTTTTTTTTGGTGGGAAGCTTCCGGCGCCCCCAGGCTGCGGCCATGCCCTTCGTGGACACCACGGCCTTAGAATCCCTGAAGCAGCTGGTGAAAGCCTACCGAAAGCGCGCCTCTTCCGACAGTGGATCCTTTGAGAGTCGGGGTTGAAGGAGATTTAGTCAGGTTGAGGGTTGAGGATAAACATGTTGATCCCGCGATGGACCGGAAGAGGAATCGACATATATATATATATATACATATATATATATATGTCCAGAGAAAATGAGTGCCTCAGCTCATGCGCCACCACTGAACTGACCCCTGAGCCTTCTCGCCGCCCAGCTGGATTGTCCAAGGTTCGCGAGACTACCTGCGGATTATATGTAGTCCATGTAATCCTTGTAAGCATCTTGAAGTGGTACGGAAGCTGGACCGGTAGGCACTCTAGCAGCTCTAGCATTTCAGATACAGGCTGGACTGAGGCTCATTTTTCTTTTTGCGAGTCTTAAGAACATTCCAATGGAGCCTAAACCACAGCAGCAAGGAAACATCACTTTTCTGGTGTCCAACGCTTCTGGCCAGCCCCAGAAGATTCTCCAGCTGCTGGGCTTGAAGCTTGGGAAAAATCACGACCCCCCCCNCCAAGCTATGTGCAATCTCGGGCTTTGCACAATCCGACTGTCGGCATAGCAGACGGCACCCTGCACCTTGGTCTCGTCCAACAAAATAGATCAGCTTTTGGCGCAAAACTGGAACTCTTTGCTGTTAATCGTGGGGAAGTTCGGTTGGGCATCAGTGGCTCCAAGCTTAGGGGAAGACTCGGACGTTCTCATGGGTTCGGCAACCGGCGCCGATGCGGGTAGTGTGGGTGGGTGGCGGTGGGGGCTACGTTTCGAGAATGCTGCAAACATGTGTATAGGCATGGACATCCAGGTACATGCTACTATGATGAACAGAGGGAGAAGATGAATGATGGAATCTCCAAGCGCATCTTTAAGTGCGCACACATGCATTTGTTGTTGCCTCTGTGTGTGTGTGTTTCTTTTGCTTGCCTCCGCGATTGCAGAGCTTTCCCCAGAAGTTTGGCTTACAGTAGATTGCATGGTAGCACTTATCGGCACAGTTCGGCGAGACCCAAACCAAAACCCTAAAACGGTCGTCCTCTCAACGGCACAGGCCAAAATCACACACTTTTGGGATGCTTTTTCTTCGGGTTTTACAACTCCAGGACTCGTTTTGCCTGGGGAGGGCCGAGTGTGTGAACATTTCTGGGAACCTTTGTGTCGTCTTCGATTGTCGAGGCTCGCCCTGGGCGACTCCTTGTCGCTTGGCTCGAGGTCTAATTAATATGTGTACTGTAGATTTATATTTTATGTGTAGAGGGGTCAGAATCAGTACTAAAAGCCATCAGCTGACAGTCCTCCTACAAATACAGTATGCTGCAGTACGCTGCACAATCCTATTCTGATCACTGATCATCAAGGCCCCCATAGAGTAGCATAATTAGAGTGATGACAATACAGCAATGTCACAGTGTGGATGGCGACGATGTTAGCGTGGTGTTCACCGGAAGCGCTTTGGGAGGAAAGATGTCAACGAAATGCTGTGTGTGAAGATATCTTGAGCTTCAAAAGAGGACCTATGATGAACGGCTTAGAGCAGGAAATGGTTCCCGAAACAAGGGGTGACACGGTGACACAACCCGTGGGCACAGTATCAGGTGGGCACAGTATCAGGTGGCACACACAGTCAAGTTCGGACGTGAGGGGTATGGACATGGAAACTGGGTTCAAGCTCCGGAGGTAATCACCTAACCATTCAGCCGCAGGCCGGCCAACATAAGGGACTTGGCAAAGTGCACCAGGTATCCCAAACTCTTACTAGCACCTGCCCAGTGACGTTTTGACTCTGACTGAGACCGGAAGAGTCGCTGACGGCACCTTGGACCACAGAGGAGTGCGTCCGCTGGTTAGCAGGCAGGGCTTCTAAATTAGGACATTCTTGATTTTTATGCTTCGAAACACTGAATGTTGAGATCTTCAACTACTGTGGGCTGCTTGGTCGCGGTGTGACGGACGTTTTGGCACTTGCTCTCAATGCGGGGTGATGACAGAAATCAGGAATGCAAAGGAGCCTGCAGGCACAATCCAATCCCTGATGCAGGACTGTACTGCAGCTCCGAAGAATCGACACGAAAGTATATGTGAATCAAGACATCGGAGCGAAACGTCCGCATGTTGCAGCCTTTGCAAAATCCCAACAAACTGTGATTTAGCCCGGAGCATCCAAGAGCCCCCAACGCCCTTTAGGGGGGCAAGGGGGACGGGGGTATTGTAGAGGGCCTTCATACCCCCTAAGACCTGAGCAGGGTCTAATATTAAGCTAGCCTCTTTGCGGAAGTACAGTCCCCTACATCCCTCCCCCGTACCCCCCTAAGCTTCCTTATGATACACCCCAGACTCGTCAAGGTACATGCCTCGCCTGGACGGTCCTGAACCAACAAAAGATAAATAAAAAGCAACCGAAGCTAGAACCAAAAGCATTACAGCTTTGGCCCCCAAGCCAGTGCCACGAAACCTCCGACAGGGCAGCAGGCTCAGTTGGCCAAGGACCTCACATTTCGGGGTCCTGTGGAGTTGGGCTTCAGCTGCTTCAGTTTCTTTTGTTAAGGCTCTGAATTTAGGGATTGGTACCCGGTGACCATGCGACAAGGATGCCCCCTTTCGCAGCTTTTATTTACACTGTGTTAGTGTTTTGCACCTAAACTAAAATCAAAGTAACCGCCCCAAAGCAAAAAGAGCAAATACCTGGAACGGAATTCGCTGAAGTTTCATCTGCAGATGGCAGCCTAACGATGCACACCCATATTCAGACAACAAATAAAGGTATGCAATCCAAGCTGAATCAAACTACTATAACATGAGATTGAATTGCAGCAAATGCATTAGTGACAGGTTCAGGAACCTGCAAACGTAGATATGGTTTCAAGTGTTGTTTTGGACAAAGACTTTGAGGTGAGTTCTGCTTGCTATGCATAGTCTATGTGTGGTAGGCGGAGGATATCCTTGGTTGCATCAATGGGTCTTCCTGGGTTTCGTTGGCACATGTCTTATCGATAAGCTGGCCCCATGAACCTGAGCAATCCTGCTTTCATGAACTTTAGTGGGCTCTAGCTGCATGTTGGCTCCTCAGGAGTTGGCTGGGATGACTGCTATGCAGCTATGCCTCATTCATTTTGTCGTCGTCCGTATTCACACCACCAACCGACCACCGCCCAAAAACCTCGCCTCGCCAAGCATGTTTGAGAGTGAGTGCCGAAAGCCCGAAGAAAAAAACTGCAAGACCGTCAACCCTGACCTCCGCATGTAACTTCCATACCCCACACCTATGCGCGGTGTACCTGCCTTGTCCTTTCAGGAGGCTGCCTCGCCGCCTGCGAGTCCGCCGCTACAGAAAGGAGGTGGGCTTAGGGCTTTAACCGGTCGGACTCCTACAATCCCGAAGCCCTTTACAGCTCACTTGATTAATTGCCCATGTCGCATGTCGGCAGACATACAGAGTCGCAGTCTGCTAAGTTGCGAGAGTCGAATCCCAAAATTGCCGTTCTGCGTTTCCGAACGTGAACCTTGAGGTTTGGAGTCAGCTCAGAGTTTGGGCGGAATGGGTTCCACGTGCCGGTACGCTGTTATCTTACGGTGATGATCTGGTGGTTGACGTTTATGAAATGTCTTTGCTTATCATCAGCATAAAGTTCTTGGTTCTTTTGTTGAGCTGTGCAGCTGTTTCGTCTTGGTTGTCCTCCTGTTCCCATCGAGCTTGCAGTTGGAGACCCAGGAAGCTCGGGAGTAGTATTCTCGGGCAGTTTTGGGCAATGACTCACATAACAAGTCCTAAGTTACTAAGTCATCGTTCGGAATACTTCAAGCTCCGCTTCAAGTTCCTGGCCGTATAGCGAGAAGCCGCAGTGTGCCGTCAGTGCCTTTCTCGGTTTGCACATTGGGCCCACATGAAGACCTCATGTACTCCAGCTAGCAGCAATGCAAGCCGGCGGATTACATGCGCAAGCGGCGCAAGCCCATGCGAACTGGGGAAGTTACATGCGCCGGAAAAAAGTTACCACCCCACTTTGTTTTGAAGCTCGTACCATGTTGGTGCACCGGGTCTCGACTGGCCAGATCTCCCACGGCCTCCCAAGCAGCACAAGCCTGGCAGGGTACCAAGGGGTGTTACAGTACACTGTTGTCCATTGAAGTTCGGGCTGTGGCTGTTGGCAAGTCTCGGGCTGAAGCATGCCGATAAGTTCTTGCAATTTTTTGGGGCGTGGAGGTGAGATGGTGGAGACGTGTCATTCATAAGGCAAGCTGCTAGCCGCTAGCAGAAGCAGGTTACAGGCTAACCCACCAGGTCAGATGTACATTTTGCCAGGTGGGCTTGATCCTATATCTATATCTCTATTTCAGTCTTTATATATATATATATAGTAGACACGTATAGGTTTCTGATTTAGATTCGAGATGATGCAGGGCGCACGCACGCACGCACGCACGCACGCATGCATGCATGGACGTATGTATGTATGCATGTATGTATGTGCTCAGCGTTGTTCTATAATGTATGCACCTCAGGTATGCAATGAATGTAATGTATGCGACCTATGTAACATTTGTATAGTATGCATGCATGCTATGCATGTGTTCATGTATTTTATAATGTAAGTACGCCAGGTACGTAATGCACGTAATGCATGTCATGCCACACATTTATCATGTATGCGCGCATGCATGCACGCACGTGCGGTATGTATGGATGGATGCAGGTATGCATGCATGCGTGCATGCATGTGCGTATTAAGCATGCATGGATGGACGGACGGATGGATACATGGATGAACGGATATGTGCACAATTGCGCATATGTGTGTGATACTGTATGGTCGTTCAGGAAAGTTTCAAGGGAGCCCCGTGAGTGTGGTGGATGTGAGGATGGTTGGGAAGAGGAAGCAAAACAAAGTGGATGTGGACAATGTACTTGGACAGCTGATTCAAGATGATGTTAGAGTTAGAGTGTGTTGCGAAAGGAAGGTTAATGCCATACACAGGTCAATGAGCCTGAAAATTCGTAGTAGCCTCCCAGAAACCTCGTTTGACTTGTCGAGTTCGAGTGACAAAAATGTATAGAACAACTTCCCACCATCAGTCAGAATCGGTGAATCGACCAATCCATCAATCGATCAATCAATCAACCAACCAATCAACCAAGCAACCCAGCAACCAAGCAACCACACATAGACACATGTGTATATTTGCGCGGCTTTTCGGCGAGGTTCATTCAGAGCCAATAGCGCGAACGCTTCTCTCAAGCAACGGATCAGCCTCCTTCTCGGTGGTCGCCTCGGCTGCTGGTAGGTGGTAGGTTGAAGCCGTCAACTTACGAGCAGCTGCCCCTTGAAGGAATCTATTTCAAGTCAGTGCAGAAATTCCGTTTGACTTCAGGGAATAATGAACAATCACTGTCAGTTCAAGGGTTTGTTTGGCAAGGTTCGCCTTCTGGGGCTTGCGGGGCTTGAGTGCCAGGATCCAGAGCCGACCTCCCATGTACGGCATGTCTGCATGATAAGCTGAAGCAGCTGGAGCGTCAGCTTGCGATTCGAAGCCCCGTGGATGCTGGGGAAGCGAACACGGAACCATCCATTGCCGAGGCAAAGAGTCATCAGAGGACCTGAAAATTCAACTCCTTCCAGCAGGTGCGGGGGAAATAGCTTTTTGGGGGGGGCTGTTAACCTTAAACAAAAACCGAGACGCTGACGGTTGGGGACTCTTAGGAGTTTAGGAATTCAGGGCTTGGGGGGCACCAGGCTAGAAGTGCTTGTTCAAAGCCCTCAACCCGAGACCATGAGCAGTCCAAGTTGGATTGGACTCAGCGCTTGTCGGGACGAAGGTGAGCGGAATCTATTTGTCGGTCTCACATCAAACTGCAGTTTTTTCCGTAAGTGCTGGTGTACGCCTTTTTGCGATTCCTGATTTCAGCATATTGTGCAATGACTTTGGGGTGTTGGTTTTTGGGTCTTCGGATCTGGACATGGCCTTTTCGGTTTCAAAGGTTTTCAGAAAGCGGTCGCTCGTTGAGCCCCATCCGTGGTTCTGAGCCCTGGACTTTCCTGCGTGATCACGAGTCCTGGCATGCAGGCGATGCTAACCCAGAGGAGCCCGTCGACGAGGAGATGCCGGCGACTACCGAGGCAGTTAAATTTCTGAAGCTGTCATGGGAACTTGGTGTCTTCTTGGGGTCGGGATTATGGTTGAGGATTTCGGCATTTGGAGACGGTGTGCGTGATTACGGTGTTCGGGGGATTGAAGTTGGCGGGTTTTGTTGGTCACACATTCAGACGTGGAGGTTGGGACTGCAAGCTGTGTAACCTGCAGTTATTTCAGTGTTGATTGGTTCCTTGCATCGTAGATGTATCTGAGTTTGGATGCCAACTAGGTAGCCTGGCTAGCTAACAACCCACCCACTGACCGCCCGAGTGCCCGACCGACCGGCCAAACGACCAACTAATGTAACCAGCAAGCTGACTGACTGACTGACTGACTATCTATCCGCCAGAATGTCAATGAATCAATCAATTTGTCTGTTTGTGTGCCTATCTGTCTTTCTATCTGTTTGTCTGCTTAACAGTCTTAGCTGTGATTTTGAAAAAGATCGGTTCTACATAGGCTCAGGTTTTCATGAACATCGTTGGTAGATGTAGGTGTCATATTATGGCTATCCTTGTAAACAAACTTAATGCGTCAGATGAAAGTAAAGGCACAGGGAAAGCATATCGATTGTTCGTGTGTTCATGATCTATGGAGTACACCTCTAATGTAGGAACCTGATTAAGAAAACCCTGGCCATACAACCCCAACATAGTAGGATCCATGTTCAGAGCCCTAATAAAGACCCAGGGTTTCTTAATCAGGTTACTATGCATTAGTTGCTTGGATCTGGGGCTCGCGGCTTTCAGCTCGTTGTGTTCGGATCTGAGTCTTCAACGTTGATTTTTCCTTCGTCGCTGTGGCGCCTATGCCCACGCAGCGGTTTTGGTCCTACGGGCTTCAGGTTTCAATCCCTCTTACTTTTTTCGTTTCATTGAGACGATTCGGGGATGGAGGCTGCAGGGTGCTCATAAGCAGGTCCTCCCGCTTCGCCGATCTGTTGCAACCTCGGATGGAACTGCAAGCTTTTCCTGCTTATGATATCGGCCGTCCGTTGTCGTTGCAGTAGCTTGGTGGTGTGTTCCGAGTGGTGCTTGCACCCTCGGCAGGGGAATGTCGTTATTTAGCGCTTTCAGTTCGGAATACCAGCGTCAACAAGTCCGGAAGTTGACGTGGGTGTTCGTCCTAGCAGCACAGCGTGCTCGTGATTTCTGGGTTTCCTGAGTGTGCATAGGAAGTTGACATTGGGTCGGGTCGTGTCCATTTGCAGACGTTTGCGCGCGAGGATATAATATTGCTTTTGCATTTGCCATGCGCAACTGCTACTTGAAGGTCCATGGGTAGTTCTAAGTGGGGTAATAAATAAGGTATCTGTAATAGTAATCCATATTACTACGCATGAACCTCCAACTAAGTACACAGCCTGTCTTGCTTACTGAGACCTGGAATCCCCTGAGTCTTCAAAACGCGAGTCGAGCCTGCGACTTTTACTGTAGGGGCTTGCATGGTTCGAACGACGAATCCAAGCTGAATTGGATTACATATCATGTAAAGCGTGTCGTGCCGTGTTCACTGTTAAGGTCGTTTGGGCCTCGATGCCTCACGACCTCAACGAGCTAGCGGAGACACAGCAGCTTCAGCACGGCCAGAAGCGCTACTCAGCTGCATGTCGGTATTTCTGGGCTCACGGACTGACGTCTAGGAGCTGATGTTTTGTTTTGCTGCTTGCTCTTGAAGCAAGACATATATGCAGTGACTCCTGCATTTGTGGGCGATCTTCTACCACTGGGTGTTCTTTCCATCGCGCTTGTCCGAAGCCCGAAACCTATCGAAGAGCGAGCTGCGACAAGCGAGCTTTGCGATAGCATGGCCGGTGTTCATGATGCCGCGAATCCTTGGTCGCGGCGGCATTCCGACGATGATGATGATGATGATGAAGTGGTGCTGCAGAAGAAGATCATTATGTGCATGGCCAACATTATCTTGATGCCTTATTTCATCGTCATGGTCAGGGTCACTTTGACCGCCACCATAACGCAACCGCCATCCCCAAAATAGCCGCAACACTGAATCAGAGAATACACTCCAGTCAGAAAAAAGCAAGGCGATTAGATCTTGAGTTCACTTCAGCCTCGAGGCCAACTTCGAAGTCCCAAGCTGCAGTGGCCAACACCAACTACACGAACCTAACTTGGTGCGGTTTTCAAGCATCGGCCAATTTTCTTTCAGATAGACTCAGGTAGGTGAAGAAGCAGGCCTTAGAAGGCGTTTACCCCAAAATGTCGTTTGCGCACCAACATGTGAGGTCTCGTCGCACCTCCGAGCTGCCCTGATCGTCTGGATTTGCTGAAGCCAGGGGGCTAAGGATTGTCAGGGTTTCAGATTAGAAGCCGGGCTGCCCACCGGTCACAGGCTACTTTTGTTTTTGCTGCGTATCTGTTGTTGCAGTATTCATGGATGTGCCGCTCTTCTCTGCAGAAGCAGGAGCAGGCTGATTCTGGCGGGATTCGAGTCCCATGCCCCGAACCACAGGGGCAGCATCCCTGCATTGCTTGGAAGCAAAGGGGCTGAGCTTTCTGGTCCAGAAACCAGCGTTCCGAATTCGCGTAACTTAGCTTGTGCCGGTCCTGGGGTTCGAGTCGTGCACTGGGCTGGCATGTCGATCGTTCATCCATGTGCAAATGTGCAGCTATGATCTTCTCTCTCTCTCTCTCTTCCTTCCTCTGTACATGTATACACATGTATACACACACAGACATGAAGAGAGAGAGAGAGAGAGAACAAAAAAAGAGAGGGTGTGTGTGTGTGTCTCTGTGTTTAGCAGACAGACCAGGAAAACACACGATTGTTTCATTTCGTGATTATATCAGATGCCTCGAACCCCCGCTCCGGCATCCTTGAAGCCTAAGAGCTCTGGGACCTTTAAGCATTCTGGCCTTTGCGCTGCAGCACGCGTACCTGTCACCAACACGGAAGGACTTCTCAAGATTCAGAATCTCTTCTTGGGTGTGGACGGGCGGGCTTAGATCCAAATTATGAACAAATTGTTTCTCTCCCAGGCCCGGCTTGGAATGGTTCATGCATTGTAAAGCTCGGTCAGTGCTGCATTGCTCTGCGCAGCTTGCGGCCCCACCGCGTTCGGGAGGGCGTTTCTGGCGGCGGTTAGGTGCAGAGGAATCCCTCCCCCGTGGCGAACAGGCCCTCGGGCCCTCGGGATTGGGCCTCCTTGTCTAGGTTTAGGGTGGGGTTGTGGAGGCCTGGGCCCATCAGCAAGACTTCGTTGTTGCTTGAAGACATGCTGTTTTGAGATTACGCCAGTCGGCGCAGAATACCCCGGTGCCAGCCAGGCAAGAGCCGCTGGAACCCTGCAGCATCAAAGTGCCCCCTGACAAACTCCTTTGAACCCTGAGTTCTAGGACCATTGACGTTTTTAGGATCTAGAGGCAACTTTGGGAGATCAGCTCGCTTGGCCATACCATTTGGGAAGGGCTCCTCGCACTGCGCTGACAAGCCCACAAGGGGCTGCAAAAGCAAGATGGTCGGATGCAGCTTCGAACCCCAAGAAGCCGTTGCACAACAACTGACTTGTGTATGGGCCTGCAAGATCGAGGTTTGAGTAGGCTAGCTCATCAGGCTTGTCCGAGTTGTGAAAGCATATACCCTAAACATCCCTAAACCCTAGATCTGGGTGATGCGGGCAAGTCGTTGCGAAGCCGGAGCCCTGAGGCATCCTGAGGTAAAGTTTCCGGAGACCCCGGGCTGAGAACATGAGCCCAAGCACGGGCATGAAGAATCGGAGCGCCTCAACCTCTACATGGGGGTGTCTTAAAGATAGGGGTACTTATTCAGCATTGAATTTTAAATTCTTCAGATCCGTGTATGTTCGGATCCTGCAAGTCAGGCCAGGGTCCCTGCATTTCTGAACTGAACGAACCAGGAAATCCGAATTCGTGGACCGCTGAGGGCGGACAACTCTATCCTAAACTTCCCAAACCCTGGCCCATGCCCCTAAGAGCCTGGGAGCCCCTAAACGCCAACTCCCCCCCCCCCCCCCAGAGTCTCTTGTTCTTGGTTTTCAGATATGTCCCAATAAAGATCCTTTTCACCAAGCCGACCACGCACTAATTTGGCCATCTCGAGCTCGACTCCGTAATCCACCTTCCGTCCCAGATCTGGCCAGGTGGTCTGCCTCCTCGCCTTCCAGCGCTTCCTTGAAGCTCCTTTTCTTCAATTCTGGGATCCTTATGTCGAGTGGTTCGGGCGGTTGTAAAAAAGGAGTTGGATTGTTCGTAGGGGGTTCCTGAGAAAAGGGGTACACTACTTGCCGGTTCTTTTGTAGGGATCCTACGTCTACACGGCAAAAGATGGCAACAGTACCTGTTCTCTTTTGGGCCTCGAGGTGTTACTAGTTTGGGGGGACTGCTAAATGCTGGCTCCGAACAACTTCGAAACTGCCTTCGGTTTGTTGCATGGGCTAGCTACGGATCCTAGGGTGCTGGCCAGATTGAGGCCCAATTTGGGCCCGTGGACCCGCGGCCCCACAATATCCTGTGTTGAAAGCTATACTACCGGTTTCCTGCCAGATTACAGAGCGCGTGCTGTTGGTTTTGACAGTGGGAAGGCTACTTCGTCGCGATTTCCATACAGGCTTTCGTACACTTAGACATGTATGCCGCAAAATCGCACTCTGCAGGAGGTGTTTCTTTTTACGTGGAGGCTGCATCAAATCCTTGCATTAGCGCAACTCAGTCTTAGAAATTAAAAGAGGCACGGCATCATGTGCCTCGGCTTAAAACCTTAACGGTCCTAACTTACCCTAGCCCTGGATCCTTGGTAATTGTCCTCGCAAGTTGCAGGCACCGGACACCAACAAGAGCCCCAAACTGCAAACCTGGGGGCGGGAGTGGGGGGGCGGTCTGGCGGATATGTGGATTATGTTGTCAAAAGATAGGCTTCGACTCTGCGCCATGGACTTGGCATACTTCTCGACGTACTTGCCCCCCGAACCAACTTACATCTCGTAAACCCTACTGACACCTACACCCTGAAAAAAGCGTCAAGGCTCCGGCTGCCAGCCGAGACCACATCCATGCCCTCATTGCTCAGGCGGTTTCGGGTTCACTGGCATTGCCACAGTGACACGTTGTTTGAAAGGTGCAGATCGGTTGGACTATGGCTACAGTCGTGACAATAGCAACCTCGTAGACAACGTTTACAAAATCAAACCCAGGTTGCCGTCTCCAGAGCAGGGAAGACAGGGAACCAGCAGCTCCAACAACAACCACAACAGCAGCAACAGGACTGCGTAAATCCGAGAATCCTTGATTCCTTCCAATGGCAAGTGGTGAGGTCTCCGCCAAACAAGAGCGCTGTCAGCGCTTGTAACGTTAACTGTCAGCGTTTTCAAGCGTAAGAAGAGCAATACCACCAGAGCAATAAATATGTAACCATATATGGCCCTAAAACTTGCCTAAAACCCTGGTAATAGCATGTTTGGAGCGCCAGCCTTTCGGCTCTGCTGATGTCTCAAAAGACTTTTTGGGACTGGCCTGACCTTCGCTTCTTCCTGTCTCCTTGCACCTTACGTGGAGTTTGCTGCGGACGGGCGGGACAAGACCTGAGTCGTCCAAAGAGCTGTGTTGCAAAGAATCCAGTCAAGTGATTGGCATTGAAAGTTCTAGGGGATGCAAGACAAGAGGAAGAAGCATCCCTAACCCTCATCGCAGGCGCAGGGGTTCACAGGGCAGTAGTTTGAAGCATACCGTGGCAGCAGCAGTATGCCACAGTTTCCTCAGCTAAAGTTGCCAAAGCTCAGAGTGCAGACCGATCTGTCCGAGTAGACTTGCAAGCTTGTCCTGAATTCCACGTCGGGCTTTGTAGGAGCATGGGCTTTTTCTGACCATGAGCATGGGTCTGCATGTTCGGGTGCGCTTGTCCATCATCCGGTTCGCTGTTAACCACCACGTTGTGGGACTAATTGTGGTTTTGCCGTTGCTTGGCGAGGAACGGTAAATCGTCCCGGGCTTTCAACAGACTCGGTGCTCATCACGCACTTGCTGCACTTGCTCGACGGTATGTTTGAGCTGCCAGCCCGATGGACGGCCGCACCTAGGGCTGGCGGATTCTTGGAGGAGATGCAAGTGCGACTTGGCATTCTTGATTCAGGAAGCTGTTCCTACTAAAGATGCCCCTGCATGTTGAAACCACAAGAGTCAAGAGTCCCTCTGTTGTTGTTTAGTATATCAGTGGAATATATGCTTAGCAACTATGTTGTTGTATGCGGTTATTGCTGTTTACTGTAATGCTAACTTATGACTCACTGTCATGCACTAGTACTTATGGCTTGGCTTTTGGTTATGTACTACTTATACGTACTTTTCTGGCTTTTCCTTAGCTGTCATTAGTTGCTATTGTTTGTTTTCTGATTGAGATGTATATGTATATATATTATATATATACACATGCACATGCGTCTTGAACTGGCGATCATGCATACGTTCTGGGCTCAGCAGCTTCGGTACTTTACTTCGAGCTTGAATTGATGAGTGGTGATGAGTGGATATAGTGGTGCAAGCAGCAAATTGCTGCCGCCGTCGTTTTCGTTGTAGCAGCAGCCGGTCGCAGCTGCAATGGCAGATGTTACAGCTCCAGCCTCGTTTGCTTCACAGAGATTTGCTGATGAAGCTCACGGTTAACGCTGGGATGATTTGCTTCGGAAACCCTCAAGCAATTGTCCAGGGCTTCGGGTGTATTCTCGAGCAAAATTTGAGATTTTGATCTCTTAGTCACTGACTTCGAAGGCGAAGAAGAGGATTACCGAATATCCTTCAAGTTGGTGAGCTCTTGTCAATAGCTGGCTACACTGAGAGCCTGCAGACATCAGACTGCCATGAGCGTTTTTGTCGCTATGGCCCATGTCCATGCCCTACTAGCGGTCGACCCCAAACCTCGGCCTGTGAAAGCTGAGGCAGGGAAGGCGGCACCGGGAGATGGAGGAGCGGATCAGTTGTTGGTGGGAGTTGCGGGAGTGGCAGAAGGACAGGAACGGACGGTGGCAGCAGTGCCAGGATGAGATGATGTCGGACTTTCGGTTTGCAGGTCGCATTTTTGTTTGTCCTAAGAGCCTAGTCGGATGGCCCGAATCCTAAATGTGTAGACGTCGACCCTGTGCAATTACATGTCATCTCAGGGCAAAGCCATGGGCAACGGCAAGCGCAAGAGCAAGGATACGGGCGAAGGCAAGGTCAATAGCTATGAAGAAGATGATGAAGATGATTTAGATGTCGAAACCTATCAAGCCTGGTTCCGCCGCTGCGAAGAAGAGGAAGAAGCCGCGCTCTTTTCCGGAGATTCCGGAGCTGGTGCCAAGGGCAAGTGCAAGGGCAAAGGCAAGCGCAAGAGCTGTGCTTGGCGCCGCTGCCAAGAAGCCCGACTCCTCGAACATGGGGCCAAGGGTAAGCGCAAGGGCAAGGATACGGGCGAAGGCAAGGGCAATAGCTATGAAGAAGATGATGAAGATGATTTAGATGTCGAAACCTATCAAGCTTGGTTCCGCCGCTGCGAAGAAGAGGAAGAAGCCGCGCTCTTTTCCGGAGATTCCGGAGCTGGTGCCAAGGGCAAGTGCAAGGGCAAAGGCAAGCGCAAGAGCTGTGCCTGGCGCCGCCGCCAAGAAGCCCGACTCCTCCAACATGGGGCCAAGGGTAAGCGCAAGGGCAAGGATACGGGCGAAGGCAAGGGCAATAGCTATGAAGAAGATGATGAAGATGATTTAGATGTCGAAACCTATCAAGCTTGGTTCCGCCGC